>RCUC01098635.1:0-45224 GCA_003697995.1 Taxidea taxus jeffersonii | reverse complement strand
GTGTGTGTGTGTGTGTGTGTGTGTTTTAAACAGCAGAAAGAAAGTGTGAACCCAGGGATCTTAACAGCTTCCATTACTTATATACACATTGTTATGGCCCATTTGGAGCCCCGGTGATATCACAGCGTCCATGGCCAGTGATGAGCAGGGTTGTTCTCTCCACTGCCCTCAGAGGGTGACGTCCTTTCACAGTGGGAGGAACAGAGCTCAAGCCTAGTCTGCCCTGATTTATCTAATGGCACTGAGAATCAGGTTGGGAAGCACACATGCTGATAAAGACGCAGAAAGAGCAAAGGAAACATTAATGTCTTTGTTCTGCTTGCCCCACATCGCTCCCTCCCCAAAGCCTAATCGAATCATGAACTTGGGTGGACATTGAGAACCTAACTGCATTTCCAGAGTCTTTATCTTCTGGGTTTTTTTTTAAACCAAACAAAACTGCTTTTGTATCTTCAGATTCCCCATAAGGTACGAGTATGCACTTACATACTTCAAAAACTACTCAAAAGCACTGGTATTTCATTCAGATGGTGTAAGCCCTACCCCAGTCATGGCGGACATACCAAATCCTAATTTTCTTCATGAGTGAACAGCCTTGTTTACTAGATCATAACCAAGACTTTGTGGAAGATGTGTCTGCGACTCTGAGAATGGACCGCTCTGGCCACTAAGCTCAGTTGTGTAAGAGGGGAGACCCTTGCCAACTCCGGCTTTGGTGGGGACACACACTGCCCAGTATGCAGGGACAGAGAATGGAACCTCAGGAACACCAAGCCAGCAAGCAACCCAGAGACAGGGTGGAAAGGGGTTAGACTTGACCCGACCTCTTGCCCCTTGGCTGAAAGGGGCAGAGGGTGGGTGCACACAGGAAGGAAGAAAGAGACAAAACGGCATCAAGAGAAACACGTCAGGTTAGAAGAAGGAGAAAAGCCAGGCCCAGTTAATTTGTTTCTGAGGATTTCTTCGTGTCACCTGATGTACTGCTGGCGCAGTTCGTTCTGGTCCTCTTCAGACAGCTCCTCGACGCCAACTCTGGGCAGCAGCAGAAGGGAACGTGAATGTGATGGGGAGCACAAGGGAGCCAGGAGCTCTGGGCACAGGACCCGGACCACACCCGTCAAGGAACAGGCAGACTCACTCTGGAGATCCGTACCCTCTCTGAAACTGTACCCATTCTCTCAAACCCAGAGAGGCAGAGAGGCTGCTAAATTTAAATTTAAAGCAACAATGTTAGGAGCTAGGCCCAATGAAGATCAATTGGGAAGGAAGGTAAGCCTATCAAAAGATCATGTAAGGAAACCAGAGGAATACGTGCAGCTCATGGAAAATGAATATATACAAGTTTTCAGGAATTCACCTGTTCCACAGACCAAGGTACATCCATAGGAAAAACAGAAAACAAAGTTGTTACAAAACATGTATTTGAAGTGTTTACACATATTTTGACACATATTCAACAGAAAGAGCAAAAAGCACCATATTGTTGAAAACAGCAACAATACTTAAGAAGACAAAAATGGCTTTTTTTGGGGGGAACACAAGTAAACTGTGTTGTCTAAGGGTTCCTGAAGGTCAGGAACTCAACTTCTGCTCTTCTCTTTCTCTTGTGCCTTAGAGTTGACATGGTCCCTTTGTACCTGCTTTAACAATTTCTGGGTTGATTTCAGTGTACATTTGAATCTTGCCATCAGACTAAGAGCAGGGTTTCACGATCACGGCACTATTGACATTTCAGGCCTTGGCCTTTACCTCCCAAGATATCAGTAGCAGCCCCCTAGCCAGTTGAGGCAACTCAAAATTTTATCTCCAGACATTGCCAAATGGCCCGTGGGTGGCAAACTGCTCTCAATCGAGAACCACTGCACTAAATCATGTATTATCAGTTGGGGTGGTATTGTCCCCATGGGTGTGAAGATTGGTTCTTGTGAGACAAAAAGTTTTAGACATTACAATGTTTTATACTCTCTAAAGCATGATCCTACATAAACAAGTCTATAGCAGATCTGTGCTATTTTTTTTCAGATCTGTGGTATTAAGATTTTACTAGAAGAGGTAATTGGGGGAAAAACATTTTTGAAGGGCTTCTTGTAGGGGAACAACAATGAAAACAAGGTGGAAAAACACGGTGCTAGACAAGGACCGACTTCTTACGCTACCAGAATCCCCAGGAATCTGCAAGTGAGAACAAGCTATGCTTCCTAAGGGGTACCTTAACAAGTCACCTGCTCAGAATGTGACTTATAGCAGATTCTGTATTTTACTATACTACTGAAAAATTGTAACCAATTCCAGAAAAGCAAACTGGATTCCATTAAGGTAAGATTCACTGGTAATAATAATAGCAATGGGAGTAGTACTGACGCTATGATTTGTAATGATAACATAATAAAGTTATATATAACATATATAATAATTAATAGCTAAAAGATACTAAATGCTTACCATGTGCCAGATGGTACCTTTATTTCTTTTTCATATGAGAGAATTCTTTATCACATTTATTTATAATTACATTTATTTTATCCTTGCACTACTGTCCCCATCTAAACGGGTGAGGAAACTGAGTCAAAGAAGTAAATAAGTTGCCCCAGGTCACAAGGTAGAAAATGGTGGAACCAAGACTGTGGCTGAGGCTCTTAGACCCCAGAGCCCCAGTTTTTCACCTCACAGTATCCGCCCTTTAAAAAAAAAAGATTTATTTATTTGAGAGGGGGAGGAGGGGGGACGGGCGGAGGGAAAGGAAGAGAGAAATCCAAGCAGACCTCACACTGAGCCCAACATGGGGCTCCATCCACGACCTTGAAATCAGGACCCAAGCCAAAAACAAGAGTTGGACACCCAACCAACTGAGACACCCAGGCGCCCCGGGATCCATCCTACGATTACACGCTGGCGTCCTTAAAAATTCTTTCAAATATCCAGTTACAAATGCTATTACATAAAGAGCTCAGGGCTTCTCCCTGCCTTTATTCTTCACAGTATCTGGCAAATTGTAAATTCCCAGTCTAACAGGATTATACTGAGCAGAGTGGCCTTCCTTGTCCTGGAGTGTCTGCACGGCTGAGCTGTGGGGCATGAGGGCTACCCGGATGCCTGGGCACATGCCGTTCCGACCCCATCTTCATCACCACCTCATGTGTGTGTCACCTGAAGCTGGAGGCTCCAAAGAGCCACCATGCTGCCCAAATGTGTTCTGCACACATACCAGCTCCTTTGCTGAAACAGTCCTGTGGTCATCTTGTTAAATTGCCAACATTACGTCCTGTGTGAATAACAACATCTGCTCAAGGGACTAAGAAAAATATGCAGTTTGTGCATTACCAGAAAACAATCTGAGCGTCTTGCCATCAGGTTTTAAAGTGTCAATCACCACATACTGATTTTAAAAAGATACGCTGGATTTTTGGAAAGCAGTAACCTGGCTCTGGATTTGGGTCACGTTCATTTTTTTTTTTTACACACAAACTAGAACTTAGCCGTGGTTAAAAATCACAAATAACTCCTCATTATTTATGGTGGAACTCGGAATCCCACCCTAGGCTTCTGACTTCTGAGCAGCCACTTAAAACCTCATGAGGGCCTCTGAATGTAGCCTGGAGAAATAAGGAACAGGGAAGTGCTGATTTTACTTAGGTCATAGAGGTCAAAACACCACACTGAACTTCGGGGGGTTTCTGAAGAATTTTAGAATGAGCACCTGGTTCACATAAATGATTCATGGTCATGAAGTAACATCAGAAACCACAGGCCAGAGAAACCAATGAATCTCATTACTTTATTTCTGAGGGAATTTCTTTTCATGTAATCTCTATAAATGTCAGTTTCTACACTTAGACAATCACTATTTAAACAAATCTGGAAAATGCAAAGTACTGACACCAAACATGTCAAAAGGATAATAAGGTAATTCTACAAACAACATAAATTTGATAACCAGATGAAACGAGACCAATTTCACAAACTACCACAGTTCACCCAATATGAAACAGATAATCTTTTTTTAAAAGATTGATTTATTTGAGAGAGAGAGAGAGAGCAAGCATGCGAGTTGGGGGAGAGAGAGAGAAAGAGAGAGGGAACCTGGAGAAGATTCCCTGCTGAGTGTGGAGCCCAATGTGGGGCTCAAACCCATGACACTGAGACCATGACGTGAGCTGAAATCATGAGTGGGATGCTTAATTGACTGAGCCCAGGTGCCCCAGGAAAGAGATCATCTTAACAGCCCTATAACTATTAAAGAAATTGCCTTCACAATTTGAAAACTCTTGAAAAAGAAGTCTCTAGGACCAGATGGTTTTACTGGAGAATTCCATTAAGCTTTCAAGATGAGTTAACACAAATTCTACACAAAGTCTTCCAGAAAACAGAAGAGTAAGGAACACATTCCAGCTCATTTTGTGAGGCCAGATTACTCTGATACCAGTATCATATTGGTAAAATAGAAAAAGGCGGTACAAAATAGAAAAATAGAAAAACGCAGTACAAAAAAAAAAAAGAGAAAATGGTAAACCAATATCCCTCATGAACACAGCATAGACATCTTTAAGAAAATAATAGCCAATAGAATTCAGCAATATATAAAAAATTTATATACCATAACCAAGTGGGGTTTGTTTTAGGGAAGAAAGGCTGGTTAAATATTTGAAAATTACTTTAGAAAAAGGGGGGGTGCCTTGGTGGCTCAGTCAGTTATGCACCTGACTCCTGATTTCAGCTCAGGTCATGATATCAGGGTCTTGTATTGGACTCCACGCTGGGTGTAGAGCCTGCTTAAGATTCTCTCCCTCTGCCCCTCCCCCACTCATGTATGTACTCTCTTAAAAAAAGGAAAATTAATCAATGTAACCTACCATATTAACAAGCTAAACAAGAAAGATATGATCACATCAATAGATACAGAAAAAACATTTGATAAAATTGAATACCTGTTCATGATAAGAACAAAAACTCTCAAAGACCTAGCAACACATAGAAATTCCTTCAACTTAATAATGATAAACATCTACAAAAACCCGACACCTAATGTTACACTTATTGGTGAAAGACTGAATGCTTTCTCCTTAAGACTGGAAACAAGGCAAACATGTCAGCTCATGGCACTGTTACGCAATGTCATATTGGAAGTCCTAGCCAGAGCAGTGAGTCAAGAAAAGGAAATAGAAGGTACATTGGTTGGAAAGAAAGGAATAAAAGTGCCTCTGTTTGCAAATGATGTGATGGCCTATGTAGAAAATCTCAAATAAGTTACAAAACCAAACCAAACCCTCTGAGAACTAATAAATGAGTTCAGTGTGGTCACAGGATACAAGATCAACATAGAAAAACCAGGCTGCCTGTGTGGCGCAGTCAGTTAAGCGTCTAACTCTTGGGTTCAGCTAAGGTCATGATCTCAGGGTCATGGGATCCAGCCCCACATCTGGCTCCATGCTGGGAATGGAGCCTGTTGGAGATTCTCTCTCTTCCTCCCTCTGCTCTTCTCCCCCTCTCCCTCTCTAAAAAACAAACAAAAAACAAAAACCAATTTTATTTCTATATCCTAGCAGTGAACACATGGAAACTGGAATTAAAGATAGAATAGTGGGGCACCTGGGTGGCTCAGTCCGTAAAGCATCTACCTTTAGCTCAGGTCGTGATCCCTGGGTTCTGGGATTGAGCCCCACATCAGGCTCTCTGCTCAGAGGGGAGCCTACTTCTCTCTCTCCTCTCCCTCTGCCTACTTGTGCTCTGTCAAATAAATACATAAAACCTTTGGGGCGCCTACGTGGGTCAGTAGGTTAAGCCTCTGCCTTCGGTTCAGGTCATGATCTCAGGGTCCTGGGATCGAGCCCCGCATCAGGCTCTCTGCTCGGCAGGGAGCCTGCTTCCCCCTCTCTGCCTGCCTCTCTGCATACTTGTGATTTCTCTCTGTGTGTGTCAAATAAATAAATAAAATCTTTAAAAAAATCTAACAAACCATGGACAGGCACTATATGCTGAAAACTATACAATCTAAATAAATGAAAAAACATGACACATTCATGAATTGGAAGAGTCAACATAATAAAGATGGCAATTCTCCCCAAACTGATATATAGGTTTAACACAATTCCTGTGAAAATTTCAGCGACATTTTTTTTTTAGAGATAGACAAGGTTATTCTAAGATATATATGGAAAGGAACTAGGATAGCTATGACAATTTTGAAAAAAGAGTAACATGGGAGGCATCGCTCCACCTGATGCTAAAGTTTATTACATAACGATAGTTATCAGGATAGTGTGGTCCCGGTGGAGGGTCGAATACATTCATCAGTGGAGCAGAATACAAACAGACCCACGTGTATACAGCCAACTGATTTTTGGCAAAGGAGCAAAAGTAATTCAACGGAATAAGACTAGTTTTTTTTTCAGATTTTATTTATTTATTTGAGAGAGAGAGGGAGCACAAGGAGGGGGAGCAGCAAAGGAAGAGGGAGAAGCAGTTTGCCTGTGGATCAGGGAGTCTGATGTGGGGCTCGATCCCAGAACCCTGGGATCATGACCTGAGCCAAAGGCAGACGCTTAACAACTGAGCCACCCAGGTGCCCCAAGACCAGTCTTTTTAACACATTGCCAGAACAACTGGATGGTCTTAGGCAAATAAAATAAGATAAAACCTCAACGTAAACCTTGTATCTTACATAAAAATCAACCCAAAATGGACCACAGACTTAAATGTCAAGCAGAACAAACACAGAAGAAACCAGGACCTAGGGCTTGACAGAGAGTCCTTAGATGTAACACCAAAGATACGGGGCATAAAAGAAAAAAAAAGATAAATGTCACTCCCTCAAAACTGAAACTTGTGTTGTATGGTAGACTCTACTAAAAGGATTAAAAGACAAGCCATGGGGTGCCTGGGTGGCTCAGTGGGTTAAGCCTCTGCCTTCCGCTCAGGTCATGATCCCAGGGTCCTGGGATCGAGCCCCGCATTGGGCTCTCTCCTCGGCAGGGAGCCTGCTTCCTCCCCTCTCTCTCTGCCTGCCTCTCTGCCTACTTGTGATCTCTGTCTGTCAAATAAATAAATAAAATCTTTAAAGAAATAAATAAAAGACAAGCCATAACCTCAAAGAAAATACTTACTAACCACATATCTGACAAAAGATTAGTATCTATAATAAATAAAGAACTCAAAACTCAATTTAAAAAACCCAAACAATCTGATTAGAAAACAAAGAGTTTGAGCAGGTGTTTCAACAGAGAAGATACAAGAATGGCCAATAAGCACACGAAGAAATGCTTGATATCATTAGTCATTAGAGAAATGCAAAGTGAGGCCACAGGGAGGTACACCCACACACCTACTAGACCTACAGTGAAGAAGAGTGGTAACACCAAATGCTGGCAAGGATATGGAGAAATGAGATCTCTCCTGTGCCCAGTCACACACATTATCATTTCCTGATTCCTCTCTGGGCACTAGCTTCTAGGTGCTATCTGTACGTTACATGGATATTTCCACGATGATAAAGTTATTATATTTGTATATACAGCTTATGTGCCTCAGGGAAAGCTACATACACTCGCAGTTCTGGAAAGGACAATTTGAGTGGCCCAATTTGGAAAAGGGTTACCAGAAGTGCAAAATGTCACAAGTCAACTCTCCTATTGGTGGGAAATTATTTGCCTATATGTGTGTGTAGTGTGTGGGAGGGCCCATAAACCAGGATGAAAAAACATGATTTAATCAGGCTCTGAGCATCCAGGTTACCTACTGAGTGACTAGACAAATAGGAGCAGAAAGTAATCTCAGAGGTCAATCTTGAGATTCTTTTTTTAAAAAAAAAAAGATTTAATTTATTTGAGGGGTGCCTGGGTGGCTCAGTGGGTTAAGCCTCTGTCTTCGGTTCAGGTCATGATACAGCCCCACATCGGGCTCTCTGCTCAGTGGGGAGCCTGCTTCCCCCTCTCTCTCTGCCTGTCTCTCTGCCTCCTTGTGATCTCTGTCAAATAAATAAATAAAATATTTTTTAAAAAAAGATTTATTTGAGAGAATGACAGAGTGAGAGAGCAGGGGTGTGATAGAGGGAGAGGGACAAGTAGGCTTCCCACTGAGCAGGGAGCCCAATGTGGGGCTCTGTCCCAGGACTCTAGGATCATGGCCCAAGCCGAAGGCAGACACCCAACCAACTGAGCCACCCAGGCACCCTTAATCTCGAGATTCTTAAAGATTCTCAACTGCGTGCAGGGTAAATCTCCTTTCTTACCTTTATTCTAACACAGAACAAAGATGGTACCATTATATGTGTCAGGTTTAGAGCCGAAAAGCTGTCCATTTTCTTCTTTAGGTTCATATTCCCATGATGAATTATTTTCCTTAATACAACTCTTGAGATTCATACCAGGAACTCAAAGTTCTGGTCCTCCCAAATTTCACGACACAGAGGCAGTGCCCAACACCGTCCACCTTCTCACAGGTGGTAGAGCACAGCAGTTCAGCCTGTGGACTGGGTGCCAAGACTGCCGGGGCCCAAATCCCAGCCCATCCCCCTAAAGCTCTGTGACCTGGGCAAGTTATTTCTCTGGGCCTCAATTTTGTCAACTCAAATGAAGAGCATAGTCGTAGCTTCTCTACAGGAATGTTGTGAAGATTGTCTTAATACAGGAGCAGCATCTTGTACAACGCCTGCATCACACAAGTGTTAGCTACTATGGGACTGCCACTGATCAGCCCGGAGTAGCTTCTGCAGACCTATGAGGATGTGTGGCTGAGACTTGCTAGGCCAGAAGCAGCTGGGAGAGGCCAAGCCCAGGAAATCCCTGCCTGCCATCAAGACAAAAGTCCTTGATGGGGCTAGGGAGGTCTCTCCAATTCCAGTTTTCTTCCAAATTCCAGTCCCTCCCCCCAAGGTAGGCTCTACAGCTGTTGCCTGGGGCATTCTATATTCCAGAGAAGGGACTGCAAACTAAAAGCTGGCAGAGGAAGAAAAAAAAAGAAAAACATCGCCACCTTGTGGCTTTTCAGAGAATTCTTTTTCACACCCACGCATGCCTCCTGATCACATTCACCGTCTGCAGACTCCAAATGGATGGAGGTGGAGGGGGTGCCTTCCATGAGCAGAGCACACCCACTGAGAGCTGAAGGGGCTGCAGAAGGTCTGCCGGCATGCTTTCATTTAGCATTTGGGGAAACTGAGGCCCAAAGACATGTGAAGGGCTTGCCTTGAACCAGAGCCAGAGCTAGGCTCTGGGACGCCTGACCTCTGTTCCAGTGCCCTCTTTACCCTAACGTGCCAGAGCTCGCCAGCCCCTCTGGGCTTCAAACACTCTTAAAAAAAATCAAATTTTGGTCAGGGCTCTCAGTCCTGACCCAGCTGCAAAACCACAGGCAGGGGACATGTATGAGGCTGCAACAAAGGAGGGTGATGCAGGAAATGTCACCTCTTCAGTACGCTTGAGCAAGAAGAGACAGAGCAAACAGTTTCCTCCTAGAAACAAAACTCGAATTGCCTCTTTTTGTTTCTGGTGGATGAGGTGGCTCTGAAGGCCAGAGGTGTGATTTCACAGGAATGTGCACTGCCTGACTTTGCCGGCAGTGATGTCCGTTCTCCTGCCTGCAGCTTTAAGACTTTGGAATTCTTGCCCTAGCATCACTGTTCTAGGAAGGTCCAGGTGTTTCTAAGGCCTTGTGTTGTGGTACTGACAGAAATTTTCACGCCCATCTTTTTTTTTCTCGTGGAAAAGTCAATATTCTGAATTTTTATTCATTGCTTTTTATTTTCAATCCCTCCCCCAAACCCAACCCAACACAACCCTGTTAAGAACCTTCCACACACTAAGCTGTCCCCACCCCCGCCACACACACCCCCGCACCAGGGTGGGCATAAGGGCATAAGGGACCCAGTTAGACACAAAACTGACCATGGTTTCAAACTGACCTTATGTTAAGCCATGACAACATGGGCGTCGTGCCTCCACCAATGACCCACACGGTGAAGAAGACGATGAGGAGCGTGGTCGTGAACATCATCTGGCGGGCATAGGATGCTGTGTCTCGGATGGCCAGCGCAAATGCCATGGCCCCCCTGAGGCCTGCAGGGACCGGAGAAGAAGATTTGCTTACAAGGCCAAATGACAGTGTATCCTTGAATGCACTGCTGCCACTCGGGGTTAATGGCTGGACCCCGCGTGCTGTCTCATTTGGAAAGAAGAAACTTAAGGGCATATGGTTTTCTCCTGTTGGATGTTTTGTTTTTTTCAAAATGCCCGTAATGTGAGAACACTGCACTACTTTGTATGGCCCATTCTAGAACAACAACACACTCTTATTGCTGAAATAGTTCTGCTAGGAACATGAAGTAAAAAGAAATGTAAATAAAAAATAATAACATAAGCTCTCTAGGTCTGTGATCCCAGCACTATACGGTCATCATAAATGGAAGTAGCAGGCTAGATATGAGTATGGCAAATGCGTATTTGTGGCTTCCGTGCCACGAACCACAGAGCAGGCCAGCATTTCCTTAGCAAAGCCACACAGAGAAGCAACGATATAACCTGATCCACATCAGGGGCTGGCAACTTTTTCTGTAAACGGTCAGATATTAGAGATCTCAGGCTTTATGGGGTAAGGGGGAAAAATTAAGAATACTGTGTAGGTACTGATGTATAAGAGAAAAATTAGATGCCCACAAAATCTTATTGACAAAAACCAAGAATGGACTCATAATAACCGAGTAGTTTGTTGTAATATAGGTGCGTTAATGCAAACAGTGGGATTCTCTTGGAGGACGAGATTTCACCTGATTGGATTCAAAGTCAGTGTCTCCTCTCATGACGCGGACTGTAGATGTCCATCGGTAAAAGCCATTCTGAGCCATGGCGTGTATGACAACAGACAGCAGCCAGATTGGGCCCTGGGACTACAGTTCACTGACCCTTCACCCACATTAATGGGCATTAAGATTAGGCACCAGATACTTAGGGTGAGTACAGCACAACCCATAGGGAAGTTGAATCACTATGTGTACATCTGAAACTAACATAAACATTGTGTGTCAATTCAACTCAAAACAAAACAAAACAAACAAAAAACCCAGCGAAATAGAAATTAACTTTATGTAGTTAGGTTATATTCTTACCTTTAATTTTAGAAGCATATGTTTTGATCTACATAGTGCAACACTCAAAAAGGAATTGAAACAATTGTGAATATTTTTTTAAAAGATTTTATTTATTTGACAGAGAGAGATCACAAGTAGGCAGAGAAGCAGGCAGAGAGAGAGGAGGAAGCAGGCTCCCTGCTGAGCAGAGAGCCTGATGCGGGGCTTGATCCCAGGACCCTGAGATCATGACCTGAGCTGAAGGCAGAGGCTTTATTTAACCCACTGAGCCACCCAGGCGCCCCGTGAATATTGTTAATATATATTCATAAATATTTGTTCTTCTTTTATGAGTTCTCATATTTTTATTTTGCATCAGATTTTACTTATATTTAATAAAATATTGTTTCATTTTTTAAAAAATTAAGATTATTTATTTATTTGACAGACAGAGACCACAAGTAGGCAGAGAGGCAGGCAGAGAGAGAGAGAGGAGGAAGCAGGCTCCCTGCTAAGCAGAGAGCCTGATACGGGGCTCGATCCCAGGATCCTGGGGTCATGACCTGAGTTGAAGGCAGATGTTTTAAACCACTGAGCCACCCAGGTGCCCCAAAATATTGTTTGTTTTTAAAAAAAGATTAAACACCCACATTTTAATGTTTGCCATTCTAAGCTCTTTTGTTCCTTCTTCAAAGCACACTCCTCATTTGTTTTAAAGTAAAAAGTGACTCCATGGTCTTCAACAGATACCTGGCATGAGCTCCTGTTCAGCAGCAGTGGTGGGAGGGGGGACACAAGACAACTGTGTATGTTGTATGAGAGCAAGAAAAGTTATACACACTGTATCTGTGTAGTTTCCTACCTTTCCTGATAATTTTGCAAATTCGCTAATCTGAGAACTTCACAATTCACTGCAGAATGACTCCCAAAAAATGACAGGAAAAAACAAAGTTAATGTTTTCTGTTAATCTGTGCTAGGAAGACACTTACGCACATCTAGAACGCTGACAGCCAGCATTGTCAACGATCAATATTTAAGCCTCTAAAGGGATGCTGTCTCCAAGAACAAAGCGTGGGGGTCAGAGAGAGACAACGTGTGCTACAGTTGTCTTGATTTTATTAGGTGAACACTGTACACTGTGCGATAGAGAAGACTTGGATTTTTCATCACTTTAAAGAACTGAGTTCCTTGCGATGATGAGACTGCTCCCAGCAGGAAGTAATTTTTACAGGAGATGACATCTTTAAACAGCTCTGCGTACGTCTCAGCCTTTTAGTACAGGAAATAATGAATATACTTTAAATTTATCCAGGTGGCTGAGTTATCTCCAGCTGGCCTCGCTCTTTCCCAGCAGCCCTTTCTTGATATGGAAGGAGGACCTTGGTGTGCCCTTCTTAGAAACCTCTAAAGTTGCCCAGCTGCTCTTGAGTCAAGCTCAAACTCTTGGGCACAGCACTGGGGCTTCCCTGGGGTCCAGACTCCAACAGTGGTTCTCAAAGTGTGGTCCTCAAACCACTAGCAGCAGCAGCAGCAAAAGCAGCCAAGAATACATGAGAAGTGCCAATTCCTGGGGCCCCCGTACCTGCAGAAGCACTCTGGCGGTGGGGCCCGGCAAGGGCCTCTAACCAGCCCAACAGGTGGTTCTGATGCCGCCTGAGCTCCCAGCAGCCTAGATGCAATTTTCCCCATCCAACCTGACCCTCTTTCTGTATTAGCCCCTGTGTCTTACAGCGAAAGTACACTGCTGCCCTTCCCAGAAAAAGCCTGGCAACGCTCTCCTGATTGTCCAACCTGCTGCCTCACGAGACCCATTTCTGGCAAACCCAGGAGGAAGGCTGCCCCCTCGGTAAAGATGGCACCAGGCCCTCCTCTTCCCCACCTTGATTGCACCCCTTTTATGTGCAGTGTGTCACGCTCCCTCCAGAGGAAGTTAGCTCTTTGCTCACCTGCCTCCCACAGCAGACTGGGAGTCTGGCAAGGAGGCGGTCTTTGTCCCCTCCAGAACCCAGAGTGCTGCATTATGAAGAGGATGCTTCGTGGACAGCTGTCAGAGTGAAAGGCACTCACTGCAGCAGGTGGCCTGTTTCAGTGCAGAGGTAAGCAAGTACCACACAGAGCAACTGCTTCAAGTGCAGTGCCTGTTGCCTAGAGTTCCAGAAGACTCTGACACCCCCCTCCACGAGAACTACCACGTTGAAGTCCAGGGCTGCTACTCACTTTACCTCTTGCACAGTCCCTTCCCATCCCCCACAGAGGACAGAGGTACTCCTCCCTCTGCTCTGCAAAGACGCTCTAACTTGGGTCTCATCCATGAGCCTGACGCTTACTGTGTGCTTACTGCACCATCAGCTCAGGCCAGCTGCTCTCTCCTTCCTTTACCTCCATGTATTTTACTGTCCTTCATCCCCTTGGTGGCTTCTGCACACTTCTGAGCTTTATGGGGTGGCGGGGGAGGGTGGCGGATGTGGGAGACAGTATAGATCAAGCAGCACTATCACAGCTGTTAACTTCCGGTGTGGGGCTCATCTTGCTTATGCAAGTGGTTTTTCGGTTTGGTTGGTTTTGTTTTGTTTTATGCTTCAGAGAAAGTTGGAGCTGGGAGGAACCTCAACTAAGTAGCTCAATTTCATTATTTTACAAGACTGGATACTGCAGCTGGGAGGTACTGAGCGACCTGGCCTCTGTTCTTTCTCATTAAAGACCTAGAAATTTTAAGTCTGGAGCCCTTCTGAAGATTAAGGGTTATGAACACCGACCAGAAAATAATCAAGCACTTTAAATACTTGTATACCTCTAGGTCCTATGGGTAGTAGAGATAAAAATGAAGATGTGGCTATTTTGGGGGAGAACGTTCACATTTGGTAGTACAGCTTGCAAAACCAGAATTAACTCTAGCATGTATTTCAGTCTACTCAGCACTGCAGGGATACAAAAGAACCAGGCGTCTGAACTTCTGGCTCATCGTGGACCTTACTGATGATATTTTAATCATGCTAGCACTCCTGCCTAATAAAACTCATTTTTCTTGACATGTACAGTTTTTTACCTGAAAACATCATCATGTGTTGAAAGTTCCAGCCAATCTTGTGCCTTCTGCCCAAGTTGAGGAAGAAGGAGAGCGGGTAGATGTGCGCAGCTCTGCCCAGGAAGATGGCAACCTGACCACCAGGTGGAGGTTAAGGACCCAACAGCTTTCTAGAAAGGCATCTTCCCAGAGCCTCTGGCAGAGCAGAGAATGTTAGGGATGCTGTGACCCCTCATGACCAGGAGATAACTGCACAAAGACCAGGATGGTCGCACGAGGTAGCCAGGCTGTCCAGCCTCCCCTGAAACAAGTCTCAGCAGCAAGTGGAGATTCAGTTAGACAGCTTTCCCAACCTTCTGGCTCCCACCAGAGTTCATTTTGAACCTTTTAAATGGGCTGTTGTAACTTCTTCTTTTTAAAGATTTTATTTATTTGAGAGAGAGACTATGAGAGCAAGAGCACAAGCAGTGGGGAGGAGGCAGAGGGAGAGGGAGAGGCAGGCTCCCTGCTTAGCAGAGAGGCTGATGTGGGGCTTGATCCCAGGACCCCAGGATCGTGACCTGAGCTGAAGGCAGACACTTAACCGACTGAACCACCCAGGCATCTCTGTTATAACTTCTTGATTTAATCACACTGATGTGGACCAAGTTTCCCATCTCTCTAAAAATGAGTCCAGAAATAAGCTCAGGCACCACAGCAGGGGTAGGGGGGGTGTGTTGAGAGTAGCAAATAGTGGCTGGGGCTCCATGAGAAGGAAAGTCACAAGAAGAGCAAACGCCTAACCTCCAGGTCAAACGGTGAAGAGCAAATGTCCTGGGTAAGAGCGCATGCGCTTCAGTCAGAAGTAGAGAGCAGGGGCCCGAAAGGACCAGGAAGATGCTACAAGTGAGACACCGTGCAGACACACAAAGGACTCAGGCCACTGAAGGAGCACTCCTAGCCCTCCTAAGACTCAACGGGAAGGGGAGATTTTTCTACCTAAGTGGCTCCAAAGTCTTCCGGAGGGGAGAGCCATGGAAACGGGGGAGTGTGAAAGGGGAGCTCTGCTGTGGACAGTGAAGAATTCAGGGAAACGGGTCATTCTTCACTTGCTGAGTTTAGAGCAGAGTCTGGCAGAGAGCCGCACACTGCCCTGGTTGCAGAAGGAAACCGCCGTGGGAGCCGTGGGGACAGGGAACTTCTGGGCTAGCCAAGCACCAGCTGGAACTGTCTTCTGCCTCCTCCAGGGTAAAGGACTGACATTTTTCTGCTTTTAGCTGTTTTTTTTTTTAATCTGTGCCCCTCCCAGCCCCACCTGGTTCTATGTTGTGTTGTTTTGTTTCGAACAGAAGGAAACAGGTAGTGCTTAGAAAGCATATTCTATCCCAGAAGCCACGCAGAGGTCCTCAAGTGGTAAGGGGCCTTCAGGACTCCTGGGGGACTCCCCCCCACCCCTGGCTCACCCTCCCAGCAAGGCCCTCCTCTATAAACAAGGGGTGCTGCTCTCACTCTCTCTCCCCACATGCTGTGCTCCAAATACAGATCTAGAGGACATGCGAGGTCTTTCTGGAGCAAGAATGAGAACGCTGATCCCCCAGAGGTTTTAGCTGTCAGTCTTGGCGAGTATGTAAATCCATCCAAAAGAGCCCAAGGTAAAGGAGATAACACTCCAACTGGAAGGACCCCGCACAGCAGTAGGCCTGCCAGTCACTGTCTAGTTGCATGGTGAGTGTCCCCTGGTCCTTAAGCCCAGAAGAGAAAAACACTCCTTTTTTTTTTTAAGGTTACCCATGAGGCCTCAGAAAAAGCAAGCATAAATGCCTGGCAATAGGGGACGCTGGCTCAGTGTTTACAAATCTAGGCTGAGCTGAACTGCTACCGTCCCAAGGCCCAGAGGAGTTCACGTCAATGAAAACAATAGGATCAGAGGCCAAGCAAGCAAAACTCTGAGCTGTCCACCCACAGCTGGGCATTCGCATCCCTCCTTTCTTCAGAGAAGCCAATCCCTAAAACAGTGTCTCTCTTCCAAAAACTGCACTCACCATGGAACTAAATCAAGGAACCAAGTATTTTTCCATTTTGTCTTTTCTTCTTCTTCTTCTCCTTTTTCTTTCTTTTTTTTTTTTTTTTTTTGGAAAAAAATAAAGGGAGTCTTCTCCACTGTGATCTATCATAGCAGGTATGCTCCAGGGAAAGCAGATTCATTGCCGGCAGGCCTCTCTGGGCAGTGTGAGGAAGGGCTGCCTGTGCAGTTGGGAACAAGAATAACAGAACCTTCAGGTCTTCCAAACTGGGGACCTTCTGGATTGGAATTCATGTAGCAATGAAATAAAAATGATTCTGGGACTGACACAGTGGCCAACTTGCAGATCTGCCAAGAAGGGTGCTTTATAGGGCACCTGGATGGCTCAGTCGGCTGAGAATCTGACTCTTCATTTCAGCTCAGGTCACGGTCTCGGGGTCCCACATCCCACATGCCATGTCAGTACTCAGCACAGAGTCTGCTTCTCCCTCCCCCCCTCCCTCCCCCTACATGCAGAGGCACATGTGTGCTCTTCTCTCTCTCTAAAATAAATGACTAAATAGAATCTTTATAAATAAATAAATACATAAGATAAGATAAATAAGAAAATAAATAAAATAAAATAAGAAGAAGGGTGTTCTATAAAACAAGCTACCACCTGCCATGCACCAGGCTAACAGGAAAACTGTCTTACACAGAACACGCAGAGAGGACAGCCTCAGATGAATGCCAATCTTTCCATCGAATCCACTGAGCTTTATGAACCTCGTAAGCCTTCTTTTCCTCATCAGGAAAACACCATCATGAACCAGCGCTGGCTCAGTCACCCACCCCAAACAGAAATTCTTCTTTTTATAGCTTCCCCAGCAGTGGTCACTTGTCCATAGACAAAATAGTATAACCAAAAAAAGGATACAAAAGCTCCAATGATGAACACAGGGCTGAAAACGTGCTTCTGGAAGGTAAACAGCGCCAGGCCCATGTAGGAGAAGATGAAATTCTCTGCCAGGAAGTGTAACACCTCAAAGAGCTGCACAGGACAGGAAAAGGAAGCCGTAAACCCTATGGGGCACCTCCCTTGTATGCACAACAAACTCGTGAGGACCCAGGGCTTGCTCTCACCTGCTTCGTTCGACTCCTTGACTCCACCGACAGGTTGTTGTAGGTGTAATGAGCCTGTGTGATTCCGCAGAAAAGGACAGCTACAACACCTGGTGAGAGATTTAAAAAAAAAAAAAAAGAAAGAAAAAAAAATCAATGGGGAAAAAAAATGAAGCGGGAAAAAAATCCCCACTGAAACAAAAACTTCAGGTGGGCAAGCCCACTATATCCAGCTTCCTGAACAGTTTGGAAAGTTTCCTATTACTAAAAGTTTGGAATAGTTTGGGAGGTTTTCCTATGGCCTACCCCCACCACTCATTCCAACCTTCCCTTCTTCTGACTGACCTTGGCTTCCTTCAAAGCCAAGGTGCCTGAATTCCCTCCTTGCTCCAGTTTTAAGGGCATTCTCTCTCCTCTAAACTCCCGCTGAATTTGGCATTTAGCATTCACTCTTTCCAAGAGGCTGTGGGGCGCCTCATATCCATGGGACCCATCATATCCTTTTGTCACATTCCGCCCTGTTCTTAGAAGCAATGAATTTAATTGCAAGCAAATGCTTTCTGTTTGTGCATGGTCTAGGGCTTCAGACAAAATGGATCTGGAGTACTGTGCCATTTTTTTCCAAGCCTTGGTTACCTTGATTTAGGATTAATGGTAACCATTTTGTTGTGTAAGACAACTGAGGCACCTGGACCGTGCCTTGACCTTTACAGATAATTGCCAAGGTTTAAAGAAGTGGGGAATATTATAAGGCTGCCTATAAAGACATGTTGCATTATTTTGAAAAGAGAATTAAAAGGGCTTCCCAACTACCTGGGTTATGTATAGCAATTGTACTTGAGTTTTCTAGTGGAAAAATTCAGTGTTTTTTTTTTTTTTCTTTTGAGAGAATGGGAAGAACTACAACCACAAGGTTACTTATACTAATACATGAAACTGGCATCATAAACACATAGTATTGAAAAATAATGATTAAATAAACCAGGGCCAAAACAAGGACGAACTGTATTCACATTCAGCAGAGTAGATACAAAGTTACCCTTACAATGATTTTGTCTGTTGCTTGTTACCGTTTGTGAAAGCAGCAGCAATCTAAGGGATGATAACAGCTCATCCCTTAGATGTTCGTTAACCTCTGCAGCTAAACATCTGCTTGCAACTGGAACCAGTACTCAGAGACAGCTGAGTTTGAAGCAATAAATTTCATCCTTTAAAAATGTGGAGCTCTGGGGGTGCCTGGGTGGCTCAGTGGATTAAAGCCTCTGCCTTCGGCTCAGGTCATGATTCCAGAGTCCTGGGATCGAGCCCCACATCGGGTGCTCTGCTCAGCAGGGAGCCTGCTTCCTCCTCTCTCTCTCTCTCTCTCTGCCTGCCTCTGCCTACTTGTGATCTCTATCTGTCAAATAAATAAATAAAATCTTTTAAAAAAATGTGTAGCTCTGGGAAACAAAACTACTTCTCAGGCAGAAAACCAGCCTCGCTCAGCAACCCTCCATGTAGACACTATGGGAGTGGTGAATGAACTCCAACAGGCGGCTCCGCAAGCTCCCCTCCAGTTTGCACAGCCCCGGCTTCTGGGAGGGGGAAGGGTAGCCCACGGGTAGTGAAAACCCACCTGTGAAGCCACAGGCTTCCGCCAAAAGGAAGGTGCTCCAGGACATCAAGAAGAAGAGTGCCGTCTCCAGGAGGGGAAAGCAGTGAAGCTTGGTAAACTTGGTCACGTGGGCCCCTGTCAAGGAACTTGGCTCCAGGAACAAGTTATGGGGGCCACCAAGAACCACACTTGGTGAGCCCAGGACCCCCCCTCCCTAAGGGCTATCCTTTCCCTACAATTCTTCTTTTGGGGGCCCCAAAGCTGCTGCTCAGTTTTCAAAGCAAGAAAAACTAAATTTTCTGGTAGAAAAGAGGTTATCAAGGGCTGGGAGAGAGGAGAGAGGGGGTTATTGTTTCTGTCTGGGATGATGAGAAAGATCTGGAAACAGTGGGGACGGTTGCACAAATAATGTGGATGTACTTAATGCCACTGAATTATACACCTAAAATGCTTCAAATGGCCAATTGCGTTATATGTATTTTACCACAATTTAAAAAGATAGTAATGTAACATACCCAAAGCCATTTAACTGTACACTTCAAAAGGGTGAATTGTATGGTATGCAAATTTTACCTCAATAAAGCGGTCTTTAAAAAATGGAGCTTTCGGGGTGCGTGGGTGGCTCAGTGGGTTAAAGCCTCTGCCTTCAGTTCGGGTCATGATCTCGGGGACCCGGGATTGAGCCGTGCTTCGGGCCCTCTGCTCAGCCAAGAGCCTGCTTCCTCCTCTCTCCCTCTCTGCCTGCCTCTCTGCCTACTTATGATCTCTGTCAAATGAATAAATAAAATCTTTTTAAAAATTGAAGCTTTCTAAAGCAACGGGAAATAGGTTTTCTGTGCTTCTTGCAATGCCCAGGGCTCTGAGGGGTTTGGTCTTGGCCTGAAGGGTGACTAGCAGGGAGTTCTAACAGCGCTGGGGGTACCTCAGGCAGGGCCTGGGGAGGGAGATGAGGACAGTGAGACTCTGACCTCTATGGACCGCTATGACCTGAGGCCAACAGCAGGTGCCTCACAAATACATGAGAAATGAAGAAATAAAATGCACAACTCCGGTACTGGTGTCACTTTCAGGGACAGAGAGTCCCCTCGTAATACTGCTCTTCTAGTGGGCTAGCATGGAAGCCTTTCCTGAGTGCTCTCACCGAGCAGCCTGAGTCTCCAGGACATCATGGGAGCCTCTGGGAAGGAAGCGATGGATCTGGGCCATCCAGTAGGGTAGCCACTAGCCACGAGGGGCTCCTGAACACTGGAAGTGGAGCTAGTCCGAGTTGGGAGATGCTGCAAGAGCAAAATGCATGCCACGTTGCAGAGATTTATTATAGAAATTGCACGTACGAAATCTCAGTGGTAATCTGGATTTTGACTGCAGGCTGAGATGATGTGGCTGGCATCTGTGGCTCCCGTGGCATCACACTGGACAGTGGGAATCTAAATGCCCCAGAAAGAACATCTGGCGAAGGACTCCGCACACCTGTCGAGGGGTGGTCTGCTCAGCCCATGCTTTGCTTTACTGTTGCTTGGCTGGTTTTTGAACTGAACAGGATACAATCCTTCACTTATGGGAGGCCACCTTGCAGGAACTGCCACTGACCACCCCAGCATTTTAGGTGTATAATTCAGTGGCATTAAGTATATCCACATTATTCGTGCAACCGTCCCCACTGTTTCCAGATCTTTCTCATCACCCCAGGCAGTTACAGCCACAGTAGGCCATGTGACCCCCAACAGCTGAGGGCAGGCTCCAGGCTCTAGTACTTTCCAGCCTGCTCCCTCCCGGCTTCCTGGCTCTCTCCCCCACTCCAAAACCAATGTCCTCCCCAAACTCCCATCTCCAGCTGCTCTGCCGGAGAGAGAGAATGCAGAGGTGGGGATGGAGCTAAGGCTAGAGTCACACTCCCAGACATTTTCTCAGAGGCCTAGCTAGCTACACACTCAACTGTCACATTTCACCAAAGGTACACATTTCAGGAGCCCCCACCCCCACCCCCTGACCCCATGGAAGCATTGATTAAAGATTCATTTCTGGAAGAAAAAAAAGAAACCATTTCTGAGAGGAAGAACCGAGACCTTGCTCTTGCGAATGTGCTAGCGCGCGATCCTACCCAGGCAGGGGCAGAAAGCACAGAAAGGATATTAGAGCAGTCACAACGCCCGTCACGGCTCCCATGGTGAAAGAGCCACTAAATATGCCTAGAAAAATGCCCACCGATTTAAAAAAGGCAGCAGCGTCAAAGGCGTGCGTGTTCAGCCCCGCCGGCTGGTAGGCAACAATAGACCTGGGTTTAAAAAGAAGAGAGAATTAAAACGGAGCACACCCACTTTACACAATGGTATCCACACTCTGCACAGCACTCCCCAGGCTGTATGCCTTTCACCCGCAGCCCCTGTGTCATGCTGCCATCAGCATTTGGATCACTGCCAAGTGGACAAAGCAGCATAACTTTATCAGTAGAGAAAAACACCCGGTTCAGTCTTTAACACTTTTAAGATACGTGTCTGAATTGAGCCCAGAGCCTCCCGGAAGCCAGAGGCTCTCTTGCCCGGAGCAGAGAAATAATGTTACTTACGAGGACAGGACAATGGCAACAGCATCATTTAGGACGCTTTCCCCGAACAGAAGCGCGTAAAGGTCCACGTCCGCGTGTAATTCATTAAATATTGCCAGTACAGTCACTAAAAATGGGCAGGAAGCATATCAGTGAGTTGCAGCTTAAGCCACCGGTGACAAACGTATAGAGGCGATTCCTACCTTTGGTGGAACAGGGCAGTTTGGGAGACAGACGAAACGAAATGAAAATGACAGTCGTCCTGATCTGAGTGAGGTCTGATAGGAGGCTCCATTCTAAGAACACCACCCTATCACCCTGCGCTCTCCAGTGCAATCCCATCACACTCGGAAAAGACCTCTGTTACAGAACTTTAAGAAATAATCACAGTGAATGTGATTTGGCTCCACTGGCAGAGTGAAATCTCTCTAAAGGCAGAAACCCTTTTCCCACTGACCACTGCATTCCCAGAACCCAAAATTTAAATATTTATTTAAATATTTATGCATTTAAAAGTAGGAATAGACCCCGTTGTATGTTAATGTACTTATTTTTTAAAAGACTTTATGTATTTATTTGAGAGAAAGAGAGAGCGCCAGTGAGCATGAGTGGGGGTGGGGACAGAGGCAGAAGCAGGCTCCCCACTGAGCAGGGACCCTGACTCGGGGCTCGATCCCAGGACCCTGGGATCATGACCGGAGCCAAAGGCAGACACTTAACTAACTCAGCCACCCAGGCGCCCCTTAACGTACATATATTTGATGAAAAATAATTATATTTTCCAAAACAAATAAAAAATCAATGAGTAGAGAGCCATTTGTTTTATAGATTTTCAGCTCTCTTCAGTATCTAGACCAGTGGAAGACAGATGGTTCTCTTATCTCTTTCCGCATTCAACCACCAGATAGTCAACAGCACATGTTACGCAGCCTCTGGAAAACTACTCCACTGGATACATGTGAAAAAATGAAAGTAAAAAGACAAATAATGAAGGCGCCTGGGTACCTCAGTCAGTTGAGCGTCTGACGCTTGATTCTGGCTAAGGTCCTGATCTCACAGGATGGTGAGACTGAGCCCCTGAGCTCTGCGCTCAGCAGGAGTCAGCTTCGATATTCTCCCCCTCTGCCCCTTCCCCCACTCATGCTCTCCCTCACCATGTCTCTCACGCTCTTAAAAATAAATAAATAAATCTTTTTAAAAAAGACAATGTATTAGTATTATTAATGTAATGTTTACATTAGTCTGGACACCCTGTCTTCCTGAAGACATTCTGGAGTCCCTCAACCGCAGCACGACGGCCGTTTTGGGCCAGCGGATTTCTGGTTGTGGTGGCTACTCTGTGCCCTGTAGGATGTGCAGAAGCACTCTTGGCCTCTACCCACTAGATACCAGTAGCGTCGCACGCTCCCTGCTGACTGGGACGGCCAGATGTGTCTCCAGACTTTGCCAAATGTCTGCTGAGGGGCACAAATCACCCCCCGGTGAAGAACCACTGCTCCAGATAAATGCAGGTGGGCAGGCTTCTCTCCACACTCACACCTAACCACCTTCTGCTTCATTTGTTTCTACCATAAGGACTTGAAAAACTAAAAACTCGCCTCCTCAGCTTCTCCTGCAGTGAGTGTCACCTCTTCCTGCCTGGAGGAGAGCGTACAGACCAGATGTAACACAGTCATCTTGCCTCCAGTGGGCAACAAATGTGCATCTGAAACACAAGGGCAGTGCCCTGGAGAGACGGGGTGCCCGGACACCTGAGTGTCGCAGGAGCCGAGGCACCAGCTGAGGGACTAAGCTAAGAAAGACAGCTCTCTGTTTAAGCTCCTATTAGCCAGCTTGTTCCACTATTTGCAACCAAAGGCATTACTAACAGACACAACTAGAAAACAAAACCAAACGAATATTTACCTTTGTGAGTTATTACAAGCTAATCCCACTTTGTAGCTATCACCGAGTGCAGGCAATGGAATTTTGCCAGGCCCCGCCGGAAGCCCACCTCTATGTTGCATCCTAATTTCAAGCCCCTTCCTTCACTTAAACATGACCAATGACCTCGTTTTATAGTAATCGTTTTCCTGCATTTCCTTACAGTTTGATCACCCAAGGTTACTCCCCGACACTACTGCTTAGGTTTTGTCCATTTTTAAATTGAGTTTTTGAAATTTTTTTTTTACAACTTGTTTACTGCCTTGGCTCCTCATCTGTTCCTTTCTGTCAACTCTTTCCACGATGTCTATCGTTTACTTCTCTCAGTTCTGAATTTTCCAATCCCAATGTTCACAGTGCTTTCATAACTTCTATCATTTTCCAAATTTCCTTTTTTTCCCCCAAGATTTTACTTATTTGAGAGAGAGAGAGTGAGAGAGCACAAGCAAGTGACCGGGGCGGGGGAGAGCAGAGGGAGAGGGACAAGCAGACCCAGTGCTGAATGCGGAGCAGATGCAGGGCTTGATCCCATGATTCTGAAATCACAACCAAAGCAGAAAGCAAGAGTCCGATGTTCAACCAACTGAGCCACCCAGGTACCCCCTGAATTTCCTTTAGCTTCCATCGAAATATTAGTAATATTCTGCTTTGGTACTCTATTTTGCTGATATTACTTAATTATCTGAAACTTTATTATTCAGAGGGGCTATCCTCATTTTTTCTTACAGTATGCTTGCATGAAGTAGGATTTCAATCCACTTCCAGCTGCTCATTTTAAGGGAGGTAGGGAGGCTAAGACCCAGACTAGCTTTCCTCGTTTCATGGCTCTAGGGCTCCCTCTGCTGGTTTTACATTGAAATACTGAAAATGCGGCCTCCCAAGTATAGCCACCCCCTTAATACTCATGAAATACTTCCTCTGGTCTCTTTCTCCATGGGTGTCTGAGCTTTCTTTCTCCTTTGATGCCCTGTCACGCAGGGTCTGTGGTCCTTAGCAGTTCCTTTTCAGGGAGTGGCCCTGTCCTTCCAGAGAGATTTTCACTGGGTATTTCTTGAGAGCCCTGAGGGCTTGGGTCACCTCCGCAGCCTCACACCTCCTCCAGTGTCCTCGCTGTCACCCACAGGTTGGAGCCTGTGTATTGCGTCCCAGCTTTCACTGTTGCTATCCAATATACCTACCAAGTTCTTTACTCCGAGTGGGGACCCTTCCTTTTGAGTGTGAATACTTGGGGGAAAGTTCCCTGGCAGTCAGAACGGGCAGCGACCTCCTCTTCTCCCGTTTCCTCCTGCACAGCTGCAGTTCGACCCGAGTCTCGCTGCTGGTGGTGGTCTGGCCCCAGCAGATAATATGTGGGGACCCATCTGTACTCTGTCAACCAGCTGTATCTCTGTGTTTTTTCTTTTGCTGTCCTGTTTCCTCCTTTTCTATTAGGGATTAAGGAAGATTCTAAAACTACACTGTCCCCATCATGCGCTCCTTTTCAAAAAGTTTCATTCATTTATTGAGAGGAAGCAAAGAACAGCTTGGATAGGAAAGATGTGGACTCTGTCACGAGGCTGCTCCAGGTAATTATACATCCACGTGCTTGAATCACTATGGGGGGCACTGCCAGAAGCGATACTTCCTGGAGGACATGTCATCTTCATAACACAAGATACAAGGACAGTCTCTTTCATCCATCCTTAAACACAGTTTATCAGGTAACACAAAAGGAAAAATCTTTGGGGATTTGGCTAAAAAATTCTTATTTTCTGGATTATCTATTACATGAACAGTATCTGTGGGTCCTTCCAGAAAACCTGTGGAGGTGAATTTTATCTGTCAACTTGACTGGGCCATGAGGCCTCAGATATTTGATTAAACATGATTCTGGGTTTGTCTGTGAGATTTTGGATGAGATTAACATTTGAGTCAGAAGACTTAGTAAAGCAGATTGCCCTCCCCATTGTTGGTGGGACTCATCCAGTCGGCTGAAGGCTGAGTGAGGAAAAATTTGCTCTTGCTTCCCATCTTTCAGCTGGGACATCGGTCTCTTCCTGTCTTTGGACCAGACTGGAAGGACGGCATTGGCTTTCCCGGTTTTCAGGCCTTCAGACAGCACATCTTGGGACTTCTCAGCCTCCACAGTCACGTGGGCCAATTCTTCATATTCACTGATCTCTTTTCCTACTTTCTTGCTCTCTCTTTCTCCACACATGCATACGTGCGTGCACACGCACACACACACACACACACCTATTTATTCTGTTTCTCTGAAGAACCTGGACTAATATAAGACCTTTATTCTACTAGTTTAGCATTATGTGACATAAGAATTATCTTGTTTTGGGGGCACCCGGGTGGCTTAATCTGACTTTGGCTCAGGTCATGATCTTTTTTTTTAAAGATTTTATTTATTTATTTGACAGACAGAGATCACAAGTAGGCAGAGAGACAGGCAGAGGTGGGGGGGAAAGCAGGCTCCGCGCTGAGCAGAGAGCCTGATGTGGGGCTCGATCCCAGGACCCTGGGAATATGACCTGAGCCGAAGGCAGAGGCTTAACCCACTGAGGCACTCAGGTGCCCTAGCTCAGGTCATGATCTTGAGGGGTCCTAGGACTGAGTCCCTCACTGGGCTCCAAGCTCAGCGGGGAGTCTTCTTGGCTCTCTCCTTCTCCCTTTGCCCCTCCCCCTGCTCGTGCTTGCTCTTTCAAATAAATACAATCTTAAAAAAAGAATTATAATGTTTTAACCCAATGTTGATGAAAAATTGACAATGCTAATAACAACAACAATTACTAAGGACTAACCAAGAAGCAGGCACTATGACAAACGTTTTATAATCTCTTTTAGTCCTCACCCCTAGGTGGGTAGTACTATCATTTCCCCTAATTCAGAGTGGAGAAAACAGGCCCTGTCTGATGGTCTGCTTTCTGCTGTAGAAACTCCCAAAATCTCAGTGGTTGAACCCAACTGAAGTTTTAGCCATTGCTCATATGACATGTCCACCCAAGCTTGATACTGGAGCCTCTGGTTACACCAGTCACTCGGGGACTCAAGACTGGTGGAGGCTAATCTCAATAAACAGAACACAGGCCTGGCAACCCAGGAGACCCGGGAACCAGGACTTTATCAATCAGGGTCCTGGCAGGAGAGAGATAAGATCCTTAAACTGAGCAATTTGAGAAGTATTTAACGAAGGGAGTGTTTATGGAAATGTAGGCAGAGTATGGGAAAAACCACAAGAGAGAGACAGTATGTGTTGCTGAAAACAGGGACTATCCTATACTATGCTTGGGCCCAGAGGGTCCAGAGAAGGCATGACTGCCTGAAGCAGGAGCCGTGTAGAGAGGGTCCCCTGATGGGATCTGTGTCCCCTGATCAAGGAACACAGCCAGCCCACAGGACCCTGCATCTCCACCCTCCTTCCAGTTGCCCACTGGTGCTCCCCTCTGGACAAATCCAATGGGAAACCAGACAGGAAAGGAACCTTTGGAATCTTCCGTATGAATCAGCCTCCTGGTGCCCAAAGGAGGATGGAGAAGGGTGGTGAGTTAATCTGGAGGGAAAAACAGAAGCCATTCCACATAGCCAGCAACAGGCTATGAGAACTTAGCTCACAGCCAAGTGCAAAGATTTAGTGAAGCAGGGGGTTGAGCACCATGATTTTCAAGAGCTCTTTTGACTTTAAACACCATTTTCCTGCAATTCTACAGTTAGCAGTAGTAAACCAAAACAATGATGTACAGCTAGCTCACTTACTTGTGACAAGAAAGGCTTGCTTACAGCTTACAGAGTTAATACTCATAACAATGAACAATTACACGGTCCCAGTCTGAATTGGGCTGCTCTGATTTTCAACTTCTCATTCTCCCTGCCCATCCCTTCATAGAACAATGCAGGGGCCCCCCGTGTACCCCTCCTGAGCCAGGCTGTGCCTGAGCAAGAGGAGCAGTGTGTGTGTGGCCAACCGGAAGATGATGGAGGGGGTGACAGACTGGGTGAGTGGCTTCTCAAGGTGGAGAGTAAAGGAGCTGCTCCCCCCACAGAGGGACCCTTGAAATCAGACAGAGCTGTCACCAGGGCTATCTCTAGCTGGACAGGGACTAAGGAATGCCAGGTTATTGCCTGAAGATCTCTGATAAAGGCATTTTCTGAAAAGTAGTGAGAAAAAAAATAAGAGGGCAGATGTAGGACGAAGGAAAATTCAAGAACCTGAATTTGCTCATTCAACGCATGAAGTTGTCCCCGAGCACTTCATCTGTGTACTGAAGAGCACTCAGCACTTGCCAACACTCAGTACCGAGTGGCGAGTTTCGTTACGTACAAACCAGGCTTGACTCGAGAGCTTTGGGAGCAAGCAGCTGAAGGAGTAAGGGCAGAGCGTGTAGGCAGGTGGCATATTGGAACAGTCACAAAGGATAAGCAAGAGACTGAGCAGCCCCGGTGACGCAACTAGAGAATTACTCTCTGACAAGCCCGTGAGTAGGCCTGGTTGAGTCAAGGGGCGTAAAAGTGACAGAATCAAAATGAGAGGAATCGCTTCCTCATGATGCACCGCAAGGAGGAGCGAGTCATTTTTCTCTGGTGGCTGTTGGAGATGTGCTCTGGGTGGGAAACGTACATTGTCCTCTGCCGAGCTGTGGGTCTGTCTAAAGTAACGGCCCCCGACACATAACCACACAAGAGAGATGACTGCGGGTCACAGAGCTGCCGATACAACCGCACACATATGGCGTCCCCTTCCACAGGAAGACCAGAAGACTGATGTCTTGAGACCAATGTGATGTACTCAGGGACAAGGACTCGGATTTCTTTGGCCCCTTCTAACTCTGCACTCAAGTTTTTATCTCTTTTGTGGCCCAAGTTTTCA
Organism: Taxidea taxus jeffersonii; assembly: GCA_003697995.1. Lineage (NCBI taxonomy): Eukaryota > Metazoa > Chordata > Mammalia > Carnivora > Mustelidae > Taxidea > Taxidea taxus. The sequence continues at coordinate 17,125 of RCUC01098635.1, read as the reverse complement.
AATGATAGATTTTTAGGAAGCTGGTAAAAGGCTTCTAATTTACAAAAACAGTCCACATTTTAGAAAGATTTCCATGAAATAGCAGTTGAAGTTAATGTCCTAGTATTTAATAAGCTTAAACTTTCAACCTTCTAGAACTCTCACTTATATAAAACCCTTACTGTGCCAATCTTCACAGGCCAAATAACAACGCTGTGTCATGGTGATGCCTTCCATTAATTTCTACCACAGCATGGACGCATTAAAGAGAAGGAAACAATTAGGAAGATAATCTGAAAAAACCAAGCCTTTCTATCCAATTAAATGAAGCAATACTAATAGGTCAGAAAACAACATCAGTGAACTTTATATGACACTAACCTCCCTTTGCTTATTGGTGGTACTAGTGTAAGAAGTTAGTGATAAAGTTACAGACAAGGGGGCGCCTGGGTGGCTCAGTTGGTTAAGCATCTGACTCTTAGTTTCAGTTCAGGTTGTGATCTCAGGGTGGTGAGATCAAGCCCCACAATGGGCTCCTTGCTCTGTGGGGAGTCTGCTTGGGATTCTCTTCCTCTCCCTTTGCCCCTCTACCCCTGTTCTCTCAAATAAATAAAAAAAACTTTTTTAAAAGTTACAGATGAGTATAGTTAGTAGTCCATTTTCAGAGAGACTAAACACCTGTCTTAGAAATCTCTGCCTGAGCTAGATGTGGATAGAGACCGACGTGATTAGCAGATGCTATGGTCAATGGTTTACATGTGTTTGTTCATTTAATGCTCATGATAGCCCTGGGAAATAGGTATCATTATTCCTACTTCTTGAATAACGAAACTGACACAGAAGAGAGAAAGTGTGTGCAGGCCCACCTGGTCAGTGACTGGAGGGTCTCAAACTCAAACTTCCACCTGTGACTCCACCTCCCACACTCTTTTTCCAAACCCAGGGTGCTTCAACCAGCCAAGTCTTTGATACCAGTTTACTTAGTGTTTGGAATAAATAAAGCATGGCAGTAAGAGAGGTCAATGGTTTTTGGAACAGCGGCAGTTTTCAGAACCACACAACTGTCTAGCCCTAGCACACGTAGCTATCTAAATTTAAATTACTTAACACAAAATAAAATTTTAAAGTCAGTTCTTCAGTTGCACCACCCCTCATTTTGAGGGTTCAGTGGCCATATGTGGCTCCTGGCTGCCATACCAGACCAGGCACAGAACACAGACCATGTCTATCATAGCACTGATCTGGAGGACTCCCCATGAGGCATGGTACAGTTGCATGGTGGGGAGATTCTTAGTATCTTTAAAACCATTACTGTCCAGAATGTTAGAGGGCACCCTGATGGTGAGAAGGCCTGTGCACTTCCATTACCGGGACAGCGCCATCTTTTTCTCTGTAAGTTCTTTGCCTACAATGTCCTCTCAGTGGTTGACATCAAACGAAGGACTAGCTAGAACTGCTTTATATGAACTGATTTAATTGTAGGTTCCAACTTGGAAAGGGGAGGTCGTTTGTTTGTTCTGGAGCTGCAGAGCGGGGCAGGCATAGAATGATTCCGCTTTGAAGAAATGGTTTGACTGACACTCGGACTGTAGAAGGTCAGAGAGTTATAAATCGGAAGCAGGCCATGGTGTGCTGTTATGCAGAACACTGAGCAAAAAAGGAGTTTACAAAGAACAGTACAGTCACTGCAGGTATCAGTGTGCACGCCCACTAAGAAAAGGTCTTATTTAAATGAAAATGATATGAAATGATATGATTTCCTCAATGAAGATGAAAGCACAATACTGAGGAAGAAGATAGTCAAAGTGTAAAAATTATGGCCATATTAGACATTCAAAATGGAAGACAAAAGGGAGATACAGGCAGAAGCAACCCAAGTGTCTGCTGTGGACGGATGCATAAACAGAATGTGGTGCAGATGTACAGTGGAATGTTATTGGGTCTGGAAAAGGAAGGAAGCCCCAACACATGCTATTGCTCAGATGAACCGTGAAGACATTATGCAGAGTCAAACATGCCAGACACACACAGACAAACGTCATACGCTTCCACTTTCTATAAAGTAGCTACCGTGGTCACACTCACAGAGACAGGAAGAAGAATGGTGCTTGCTGGGGACTGGAGGGAGGTGGAAATGGGGGAGTTACTGTTTAATGCGTACAGAGTTCCAATTTTGCAAAATGAAAAGGTTCTGGAGGTTGAATGCACAACAGCGTGAACAGACTTGACACGGCTGAACTGTACACACTTAAGAATGAAGACGGTAAAAGTCATTACATATTTTTTAGCACAACACAAAAATAATAAAGGGGCGCCTGGGTGGCTCAGTGGGTTAAGCCTCTGCCTTCGGCTCAGGTCATGATCCCAGAGTCCTGGGATCAAGCCCCACATCAGGCTCTCTGCTCAGCGGGGAGCCTGTTTCTCCCTCTCTCTCTGACCCTCCCCGCCCCTGCCCATGCACATGTGCACACACACATGTGGTCTCCCCTTCTCTTAAATAAGTAAAATCTTAATAATAATAATAATTAAAACAAAAGGGAAACACATACCCTTCGAAAAGCCATCTGACTCTGTTAGACCACTTCCTGATCTCTTCCCCCACCACTCCATGCTGACTGTACAGTCTCCCTACTGTGACCGAAGTTACTGGTTGCTCTGAATGGTTTAAGATTGAAATAATGGAACAGCATGATGACAAAGCCAAAAATGCCAAATACCTGGGTCAGTGGCAGAGATAATGGCTCCGAAGAAGAGACAATCTGTGTAGTAGAATTTGTCCGAGAGCTGCCCCACAAGCTTCATGAGCTTCACCACACCGTACATGAGATTTCTGTAAGGAGGGAGGGAGAGTGTGTGACAAGAGAAAACGAAAACCTTCCTCACGGAGCACACTGGCCCACATGTGAGCAGAGCAGCCTTGAGTACTGCACCTCAAGAGTGATCAGTGAAAACCTTGGGCAGCTGCTGTCCTTGGACACTTACCAGGAACGCGTGCAACTAAGACTTTGGCACCAAGTAACGGTGTGTTGTTAACGACTTCTTGCTGAAACATGTGAACACCACTCCATTTCTTAAAGCCGTGCTTACTTCCAACTATCAAGCAAGGCCCTCGATTAGTGGCAACCTTAAGGCCTCTGAAGCAGCCGGGTAGTCGAGGGGAAGGGAAGGGAAGGGAAAGCACGCTTCACAGTGTGTGCTCGCTGGCTTGTACAAAACTGATGGGATTCTAAGGTGGTGTGTTTAAAGCTGTGGAAAGGAGTGAGCGCTGGACGAGCTAGAGAGAAAATCAAACATGGGCAGGCCGTGCAGGTCTAAGTGACCAACCTTCTCTGCTAAGAATTACTGAAGAAAAGAAAAGAAAGGAAAAAGGAACAAAACGCTGTAAACGTCCTAGTAAAATCTCAGTCCACCCGTCGGCATATCCGGCCTTGCCTTCTCCGCAGGGGTTGGGGCAGGCCAGCGGTGGCCCTTCTCGTGCCATGCAGGATGTGACATGGTCCAAGACAGACTCCTGAGTTAAATATTTCCACTTGACCGGAGCACATTTCCTACAGGAGAGCTTACAAAATGGGAGGAGTGACGAGTGTTGAAAGGCTTGGGCACGTCAGTAAGGGTGTGGGGGGGACAGCTGCAGGGGTTAGGGGAATGAAAATAACCCCAGAATGCATTCACTGTACCCTACAGCTAATACTCTAATAATAATATTCTTGCCAGGCAGGACCACGCCATGGCTCATCATTGTATCCCAGGCTCCGAGAGCAACAGACTGACTAAGCTGGGACCTCAGGAACTATTTCCAGAATGGAATCCTTTGGACAGTACATAGCTATAACTCGGTGCTTCCATACTGGGGGCCGGACACTGTTCCAGACACTTAAACAGTTCAACTTTGATTCCCAGTAACTCTGTGGGACAGATGTGATTTGCCTTTTATTGCCCGTCGTAGGCTTCTTTCCCCTTCCTTTCAGACCTTCCCTGAAACTATACTTGCCTGTCCATTTCCTTTGACCACAAACAGACTCAGGTGCTGGGCTGCTCTCTGGCAACCTTTCCCCATCTTGCCAGTAATACCAGTCAGCTAACCTGTCACTCTTAAAGGATGAAGTCCAAGTCCCCCCCCCCCCATTTTGATGACACGAAATGCCCTTGGCCTTTTATCTCCTCCAGCTTTCCAGCTCATTTTTTAAAAAATATTTTATTTATTTATTTGTCAGAGAGAGAGGGAGAGAGAGCGACCAAGTACAGGCAGGCAGAGGCAGAGGGAGAAGCAGGCTCCCTGCCGAGCAAGAAGCCCGATGTGGGACTCGATCCCAGGACACTGGGATCATGACCTGAGCCGAAGGCAGCCGCTTAACCAACTGAGCCACCCAGGCGTCCCTCCAGCTCATTTTTTAAAAAGTAACTAAGGTCCATACTTTATTCCAATTTCCTTGAGCTTTTACCTAATGTCCCTTTTCTATTCCAGGATCCCGTCCAGGATCCCACATGACACTTAGTCATCATGTCTCTGTAGTCTCCTCTTGGCTGGGATGGTCTCTCTGACTTTGAGTGGTTTTGATGACCTTGGCAGTTTTTTTTTTAAAGATTTTATCCATTCACTTGACAGAGATCACAAGCAGGCAGAGAGGCAGGCAGAGAGAGAGAGAGGAAGGGAAGCAGGCTCCCCGCCGAGCAGAGAGCCCGATGCGGGGCTCGATCCCAGGACCCTGGGACCATGACCCGAGCCGAAGGCAGCAGCTTTAACCCACTGAGCCACCCAGGCGCCCCGACCTTGGCAGTTTTGAGGAATACTGGTAGGGTATTTTGTAGAATGTATCCCCACTGGGACTTGGCTGATCTTTCCTTCTCACGATTACACCGAGGTGACGTGTTTTGGGGAGAGAAAGTGCCACTCTCATCACAAACACCAAGGGTGCAGCATCCCAACGTGATTTGCCACTATGGCTGCTGACCTTGATCATCTAGCCGATGTGGTGGTTGTCAGGTTCTCCCCACCATCAAGCTATGCTCTCTTCCTCCTTTTCCCTTGCTGTCTTCAGTGGGACAAAGTCACTAGGCACAGCCTGCAACCAAAGCAGGAGGGGACGTAAGCTCCCTCTCCTGCGGGGGGGGGGGGGGTGTCGACATAAACTATTGGAATTCTTCTGCACAGGAGATGGGTCACTTCTCTGCCAGGTATTTATTCATCCAATCAGTTATTAACATCGGTCAAGACTCAGATGTTTACTTTATGGTCTGGGTCCAGTACAATGTTATTTATTTTGTTGTTCTTTGGCCACTGGCCTTAGGGGAGCTTTCAGGTTGGCTCTGTGTCTCTTTGACACGACCCACGTCCTTTTATTTGTTTGTTTCCTGGGTGCTTCCTTATTTCTTGGCCTGATGATATGCTCCATTCTTATCTTGTATACTTGCTGCCCCAGCCCTAGAATCAGCCATTTCTGCAAGGGGCCCCTGGTTCTTTTTACTGTAGGATGTTATTAGGAAACAAGATCTGGGAACTAGGTGTACATTTTATTTCATTTTAATTTAGCTTAAGCTTAATTTGAATAGCTACATAGGGCTAACAGCTACCACACTGCACCACGTTCTTCTAGATCTTAACCACCATCATCGTAAACATCGAAATCCTGGACTCTGCTGATTGTCAGGGGTTGGGGATGGGGGAAATGGGGAGATATTGGTCAAATGATACAAACTTCCAGTTAGAAGAGTAACAAGTTTGGGGACCTGAGGTACATCATGAGGACTGTCGGTAATAATACTGTGTCATATACTTGAATTTTGCTAAGACAGTAGGTCTCATCACAAGAAAGAAATGGTAACTATGTGACAGGATGAGGGCGGTAGTGAATATTATGGTGATAATGATTTTGCAATTTATAAATATATCAATTCAACATACTGTCCACTTGAAACTCACAGCAATGTAATGCGTCAGCTGCATCTCAGTATAGCTGGGGAAAACACCGGGCTTGGCGGACCTGTGTGGATTTCATCTCTTTGGAAAGTGTGTTAATTTTATTATTGACAAAGAGTTAACTTACCCGATAATGAAGCAGGAAACGGCAGTCCCCAAGAAAGCATAAGCCAGAATAGACCCAAGATTTCTGAAAAAGTGTCTCTGAATAAAACAAGAGGCAGGAATCACACTGTGAGTTTTGATACTGAGCATAAGAAACACAACTAAAGTCTTTTAAAAGTGAAATTTTACTTATGGCTTCCACTGTAACAAGTAATAACTGAAGTTACTCTAGAATAATGCTATTGATCTATAAACATTGTGCTTTTAAAATATTCCTGGTCCTATTAATCACTGAGTAAGCACACAAGGGCTTAGTAAATTTCAGAGAAAACCACTCTGATTATATTAAGTTACACTGAGACAGAGAGAAAATGTTTGTAAGTGAGTGTGTGTAGATCATTTTCATAGATCTAACCCAAACTATTTTACTCTTTAACTCTAGTGATTCAATTAGTTGCTTCCAGGTCTGGTGAACCTTAGAAGATCATTACAGATAGGAGTTTGAAACTGATCAAGTATGAAAGTGACGCCTAAGGGGCTTTCTGCTTAATTCAGTGTCGGAAAACTATGTCCTAAGTATCTGGTCTCATGGCATCTGAAGTGTCTCCTGATATTCTTTTGGATTAATCTGTGGAGGCTGGGAAAGAGGGACAATAGAGATGGAAATGGAGAAATGAAAAATAGTTTCATTTAAGATAGGCAAATTTATAAGTTTACATATATATGTAAATAATTGTAGCTACTTATACCAATATAAGATTTAGCAATCATTCAGAAAGAGATGGCAAAATTGCAATCCTCTCAATGCTTCTGTACATTCACTGGTTACCTTAATACACACACACACACATACACACACGGATTTACTTCTCATAAAGTCATTAGACCTGTGGGATTTTGTGATGGGGAAAATTCCTGTTGCTGGGACCCTAAGCCACAGTTCTTACTCCTTAAGGCACAGGCTGTTTTCTTTGGCCAATCAGAACCATTTAACAAAACCAGACAAACAAAACCCCCAAAACATCCTAATTTGATGGTGGCCGGGAATACTTCATTTAAAAATTTTAAGAGGCGAGACGCCTGGGTGGCTCAGTCGGTTATTAAGTGTCTGCCTTCAGATCAGGTCATGATCCCAGGGTCCCGGAATCGAGCCCTGCACTGGGCTCCCTGCTCAGCGGGGAGCCTGCCTCTCCCTCTCCCACTCCCCGCTGCTTGTGTTCCCTCTCTCTCTGTGTCTCTGTCAAATAAATAAATAAAATCTTTTTAAAAAATAAGTAAATAATTTTAAAAGGCAAAAGAGTCCCAGCATGCCTGCTGACCGACCTCAGGGAAGGACAGGACCTAGGAAGAACTCAGCTTTGATTAAGCAGCCACCAGGAAGTGTGGCCACACAGAGGGCTGTGGGTGTCCTCTGGCCTGTATTCTAAGCAGATGACCTGGGACCTTGACTTCAGTCTTCCCCAGTGCTTGGCCCTCCCTGTTGCCGTGAAGAAGGTGTCAAGGAATACCCAGTGCCCCTAAGCCGCCTGCTCAGAAGAGAACCATTCAAGGGCTTGCCACACTGCCAGTCACCAAGTGAGGGTGCTGTCTGTGTATATTATGGACATGTTATGTTTGCCTTTTAAGTCAGTCACTATCCCCAGTCTTTTACTTTAAGTGAATGTATTTATCTACCCATGTTTTGAAAAAACTAGATTTCAAAAAAAAAAAAGAATCAACAACTCTGAACCTAATTGCCTTTAAAAATGCCATCAAAGGCTAAAATAGGGGAGGGCTAGGGGTCCATCAAGACAGAGACGTGAAACCAAGGAAACTCATGTGATGTATCCAAGGAAAGATCTGAATCCCAGAATTGCTTTCCCTTGCTGCCCAGCTCTCATTTAGGTAAACCATCTCTATGGGTGGTTTGAGTACCTTAAGTGAATTCATATTCATGTTTGCCAAAACAAAAAATCAGGAATATAAGAGCTGCAGATTCTCCTCCTGGAAGGTTAGCTCTCAGGGAATGTGGGCTGCTGAAGATCTGGTAGTGCTTGTGGGGGCCCAGGGATGAAGGGGGTTCGGACTAGAGCCTGGTGGAGCCTTTATTATCCCCGTGTATTCGGTGAGGAGGCCTTGGTCCCTGGTACCATGCTCGAGGGCATCTCGATTTTAGGACGTGCTGGATTTCGTCCCTGGGTTGGATGTGGGAGCAAGGGGCAATGCAAATTGCACCCTTTGCAAGCTCCTGGGCTGGAAGGATCTGGGCATGAGGGAGGTCCAGGACCCACCTGGAGAGGAGAGCGCACGTGTTAGTGGAAAGATGGGTCTGTGTTTCAGACTATGTTTGCAGGTAGAGCTGAACCTGAGCCCTAGTCCGCAGGCTTGCAGAGAATCTAGATCTTGTGGGTAGTCGAGGGGTGCAGATGCAGGGACTGGGGGGCAGGATCAGGTGCGCACTACAGCTCCCGGGCCTGCCAGGGACAGGACCGGCCAGGAGACCGCAGGTGCAGGGTAGGTAAGGGTGCACCTCTAGCAGGACCAGCATCATTGGGAGGCCTTCCTGGCTGCAGTCTAGTTGTGTGGGGGAGCTGAGTGGCCCTAGCGTGCAGGCGTGGGTGTAAGCGTTGGCTGCATACGGAGCATGCTACTTTTAGCGTTCATGGTCTGTGTAGCGAGTCCCCGTGCTCAGGTCCAGGGGGTCCCACTGGAGAGCGAAGCAGACAGCCTGTGCACAGACACCAGACCTCCAGCCCCTCCACGCGGCCGCTGTGTCACGTGTGTGTCTTCACCCGGGCCAGCTCACACTGAGAGGAGGGCTTGGCGTTAGTGCGCATGTCTGAGAAGCTGACTCCACACTGCCCAGTGACTCTCTCACGGTCTTGTTCATCTCAGAGATTGTTCCAGTGCACATGTGAGGGTGATTTCCCTCACAAATTTGAAAATCAACAAGTGAAAATATTTTAAATGGGCAACAATAGGTATTTGAATGATTTGTGATAATGAACTAGAGCCTTTGAAACTGTTACCTTAAATGTGTATTTGTAGATATACAAAGATATATTTGACCTATATAAATAAAAGCACTTTCACACACACACGCACACAAATTAGGAATATAAATCTGCCAGTCCAAATACACTCATAACATATTCTAAAATGACACACACACATAGACACATACACACACACAATTACCCATCGCCATTCATATTTGTTGATATTTTACGCCTTGGCAAGAAAGGTAGACCCTGTCACTTATTTGTGTATTACTACACCTAGCACTCGACTCTCTACTTCACAGTGTGCGAAGTACGTTCACACAGAGTAGCCCATCCAATTGTCACAGCTACCACATCACAAAGGTGCTCTGGGGACCACTGTGCATGAGAGGCATCTAAGGCTCGGAGGTGCGGTGTGAGGCACCCGGAGTCACCCAACCACCAAATAGCAGCACCAGACCTGGAAAGTGGGTCTTTCCAGGGAATCACACTCACTGCACCAGCCACCCTTCTTGACTCCTACCACACCCTTTTCAGGAAGAAAGTACAGCACTTCCCAGTCCTAGTCTTGGGTGCTAGTGGAATCCTAGGTCTTTCATCTTCTTTTTAATTGGCCGGTCATGTGCGGTTTCCATGGCCATGACTGGTTCAGTCTGTCCTACTTTCCCCTCTCCATTCCAGGATGGCAAAAAGAGACAAAGGAAATGGCACAGCCCTGGCAAAGTCTTCAAGAATACAAGCCCAAGACAGATCAGGATGAGAAGGTGTACCGTTCTAAGACTTGTATTTCTACTCCTCCCATTCCTCACTGGTGAATGTTACCATGAGACACAGAGATTCAGAGATGGAGAGACCGAGAGAGAGACCAAGAGAGAGTTTGGTGGGAGAAGTTCACAAAACATGACATTCCAGGGCCCTGACAATGGGCCCTGGAAGCAAATGCAGCGGTAGCACAAAATCGAAGCCGACTCCAATGATACTTTTTCAAGTTTGGAAAAAGAAACAAAAGAAAAGCCCGTGTCCGCATGACAACTACACGTGCGTAGGTCAAAGGGTCTGAATGTATCTGTTTCCACACCCACCGCGAAGTGGTGGAATGGTTATTGCAGGCTTAAATGACGGCAGTCTTAATTACAGATGGCAAAACCCTGTAAGAACCAGTATTTCGGTGCCACTGTAAGGACTATTTAAAAAGGAAAGAGACTAAACTAAGAGCAGATAGCCCAAAAAACTGGCATTTCAAAAACAACTTAAATTGGTAACTGGCAAAGCCTGTTATTTGTTTTTCTTCTGGGAAAATTAGGCTGACACAGGGAAGGCTCTGCTGAACCTGAAGTATTTCTCAGCCCTTAGAAAGGCTTTCACAACCAGTGATTTGGTTTCATTTTAAAGCAACTATGACCTTGATGATTCATTAAAATTAGTTATTTAAGATACCAAATTATTCATCACCCATTTGCTCTGATACGGAGTTCCCAAATTCTTCACTTACATAGAGGATAACATCACTTAAAACCATAAAATTACCTCCTGTCTGTCACGTGTCAATCACTGACATACAGATTTACACACTTCCGGAACCCCACAGAGCAGTCAGAAAAAGAATACACCCTTTGGTCCAGAAAACCTAAATCTGGAGGGAGAGTAGGATACAGAGGGATGGATTTTTTTTAAACTTTCTATTTTGGAGTAATTACAGATTCACAGAAATTGCAGATAGTACGGAGGGGTCCCGCGTACCTTCACCAGGTTTCTTCTACTGGTTAGACCTCATATAGCCATAGTACAAGAGCAAAACCAGGAAACTGACATTGGGACAAAGTGTGTGAATGGTTCTGTGTTCTTTTATCATATACGTAGCTTCACGGACCCACAATTTGTTCTCCAACCCTATGTTTAGGTCCTGCCTAGAACACTATATAAATGAAATCATACAGTATGTGACCTTCTGAGGTGAGATTTTTTTTTTTGTCCCTCAGCCGAATGCCTTTGAGGTATGGCCATGTGTTTCACCGTGCACCTACAGCATGACATTTTGGTTGTTTCCGGGCTGGGGCAATTATGAATTAAATTGCCCTGAGCAATGAAGCACGGGCTTTTGGGTGAACGTGAGTTTTCATTCCTCTGGGAGGAAATCCTCAGGAAAAAAACCATGGGATCGTGTGGTAGTTTCAACTTCAGTCTTGCAAGAAATCATGAAACTGCTTTCCAGAGTGGCCATGCCAGTTTACATTCCTACCAGCGACGTAGGAGCGCTCCTGATTTTATTTTTTTTTAATATATTTTTTTTAGATTTTTTTTATTTTATTTATTTGACAGACAGAGATCACAAGTAGGCAGAGCAGCAGGCAGAGAGAGAGGAGGAAGCAGGCTCCCCGCTGAGCAGAGAGCCCGATTCGGGGCTCGATCCCAGGACCCTGAGATCATGACCCAAGCCGAAGGCAGCGGCTTAACCCACTGAGCCACCCAGGCACCCAGTGCTCCTGATTTTAAAACAGATGAATCATGGATGATGAGACAACTATAGTCTCTGAGTGGGTGCAGAACACAGTAATAAGCAATGTGGGAGAAGGAAAAACTAGAAAATTATGTAGGTACATTAACACAGAGATTCCCGTGCTTTAAGAAATACTGGCAAAAATGTCTTACCTTCTTTAGACTGTAGCCAGCATGGAAAATTATGGGAGGCAGAAGGATGTTGAAAAAGACCTCCGGATCAAACGTTACCTGAAAGTTTAAAAAGAAAAAAGTCAAGGGTAGGGGGCTGTCTGGATGGCTCAGTTGGTACAGCATCTGACTCTTGATCTCAGGATCATGAGTTCAGGCCCTGCGTCGGGGGCATGGAGCCTGCTTAAAAAAAAGAGAAAGGGAGAAAAGTCAATTTCTAGTTTAATACCAGTTGGTGTGAGGCACCTGGGTGGCTCAGTGGGTTGGGTCTCTGCCTTCGGCTCAGGTCATGGTCTCAAGGTCCTGGAATCAAGCCCCAAATTGGGCTCTCTGCTCAGTGGGTAGCCTGCTTCCCCCTCTCTCTCTGCCTGCCTCTCTGCCTACTTGTGATCTCTCTCTCTCTGTCAAATAAATAAATAAACTCTTTAAAAAAAAGATACCAGTTGGTGGTATAATATCTGCTTAATATTTGAAACCAATGGCTAAAAAGTTTGAATGTTCGAAGCAGATAGATAAATGTGAAAGATTGCGGACTCTTCATGAGAGCAATGCCGCAGTTGCCCCTGTGGAAGGCCATGTTCTTCTCCACACAGCACTCCGACTCCTATTTAGAAGGAACAGTTCAGTGCAAGCGTGAGGACTCACAGAAAGCTTCCTGCCAATGCTTTTTTTTAAAAAGATTTTATTTATTTATTTGACAGAGATCGTAAGTAGGCAGAGAGGCAGGTAGAGAAAGAGGGGGAAGCAGGCTCCCTGCTGAGCAAAGAGCCCGATGTGGGGCTCGATCCCACGACCCTGAGATCATGACCTGAGCCGAAGGCAGAGGCTTAACCCATTGAGCCACCCAGGCGCCCCCCCCCCTGCAACCAATGCTTTTTAAATGAGAAATAAAAACACCTTGATTTTTATCAAGCTTTTATGAAGGTTCAAATGCAATAAAAGACGCTGTTATGATTGGTTAATTTTCTGGATCTTCCCAAAGAATGGCTTTTTGACACTGTTCTATTGAATTTAAGTCTCTTTTGAGTGATCAGCCTTTTGGGAGACCTGATGTGGCCTGGATCAGGGTTGCCAACAATGCTAGTGGCTTTCTCAACATCACTGTGAAAATTCGGCAGCTTAGGGGGACTAAAATTACTCTGTAGCCTTGATACCCAGAAATCACTCTGAAACTATTAAAAAAGCAAAATCTTATCACATCCAGAAAAGAATTAAGGAGTCTATATTTCCCTCAAACTTTCTAAAGCATTTGTTTATGTTGGTAGATTGATTGGCTCTTACTGAAATTAATTTCAAAACTTCACTCTAATTATTAAAAGTCAAGTTAGGGGGCGCCTGGGTGGCTCAGTTGGTTAAACGTCTGGCTCTTGATTTTGGCTCAGGTCATGATCTCAGGGTTGTGAGAGGGAGCCCTGTGGGGGACTTCATGCTGGGCATGGAGCCTGCTTAAGATACTCTCTCTCCCTTTCCCTCTGCCCCTCCCCACACTGCTCTTGGTCTCTTAAAAAAAAAAAGTCAGCATTTCTCTTCAGAAACTGGAAATGTTAACTGAGAAACCATTGGGAGAAATGGTTCTCGCAAATTTCATTTTATTCCATCTTCTTGCTGAAGACAGGGGTAGTGTGAAAAATGGGGACTGTCAGAATGAGAAGGGGCTTTGGACAATACCCAGTATGAGGATGTTGGGGCCACAGTCACGTGGGACCAGCATGAGAGTTTCCTGCCAGCTACTCCAGTACTGTGCAGCAAGCTGCCTCAGCACATCTCTTCTCCCCTCAGCTAACAACAATCATCTCAGCCTTGTATGCTCTCCCACCTTTGATTAGTGCAGCCAAAGTTTAAACAGAACGGATGTGAATCAACGTTTTCCTAAAGGTAACAGGAGTGAAAGTCAACATCACCTTCTATTATGATCTAAAAGATGGAAATGGGTTGGGTTCTTTTCCCTTTTCTTCCCCATCCTATCCACTACAGACTTAAGCTGCCATTTCAAAACAGCCATGAGCATGGTGATTATACTGAGTATCTTTCTTGGTGGCATTTAATTTCACAGATGTTTATGAAAATCCCAGGCATTCTTATGAGGGGTTGAGGGCAAAGAGTTTGCTAGGACTGCCTTTAAGGGCACAGACAAGATGGACATGTCTAATGCTCCAAGTTGAGAATAATTTTCTTAAGGATTAGGGTAGATCCCAAAAACAATAAGAATTTAATTTGTGGAGCACAGGCTACATCCTGCCTTTGACCACAAGCCTTTGCACACATTAGCCTTGTTCTTTATGAAAGAGGCTCCCTAAGGCCTGGATTGCCCAGAGCTTAGACAGAAGTCTCCCTGCTGATAAGCCTGGGTCTATACAGTTAGAGAGTATATGTGGATAAATACAGATATCTTGCTTCTCTTGGAAATCACCTGAGTGAAGAGATTTTTTATCCTTTTGTTGTGTATTCTAGCTACCCTCAACATCAAATGAAAAATAGTTACTGGACTCAAATTCTAAGACAACAAGGTATTCCCCTCCAAAGATTCATTAAGCCTTTGGCATCACTCACCCATGAGAATGGGCACTAAATAAGTATTTGTAGAATGTACAAAAGAACATTCTACAATGTTCTTGTAGAAGAACAAAAGAACCAGGAAGAACTAAGACTTACAATTGGGAACACTGAATAAATGAGCTTAAACTGAAACCAATCTTTTTAAAATTTTAATTTATTTGAGATAGGGAAAGACTGATAGAGCAGGAGTGGGGGAAGAGGCAGAGGGAGAGGGAAAAGCAGACTCCCCACTGAGAAGGGAGCCCAATGGAGGACTCAATCCCAGGACCCCAGGATCACGACCTGAGCCAAAGGCAGATGCTTAACTGACCGAGCCACTCAGGTGCCCAGAGTGAAACCCATCTTATTTTAAGAAAGAAACAACCCCATCCTTAAACCATAGCAAGAGACATAGTAAAGGAGAGATGGGGGTGGAGATACAGGCTGAGTGGTGATGTACAAACCCCATTACACAACATGGCAAGTCACATCAGCTCCTGATCCTAACAAAGCTCACAGGCTCAAGTTTCCATCTAGTTCTTTATTCTCATATCATAGCCCCAAAACTTCCTAGCACAAGTGGGAGCCAGGAACGTTTACCCATGCTCCAGGAGTCTGAAAGGATTTTTCTCCATGAGGCCGACATGGAATCAGAAAGTCAAAAACCATGTCAGGACCCCAATGGCTGAGTGCACCCCAGCTCACCTTCCTCAGCATGTCATTTTGCTCCACACTATTGATCTTGCCAGGGCTGATTTCTCCTTTCAGGGTGTATTCGAAGAACTTCCCGCTGACATTCACTAATAAGGTGCTGAAGGCCCTGTCTTCCTGAGTACAGCTGAGTGACTTGTCATGACCGCTGGTGGCAGGAGTGCCGTACCTCAAGATCACCCCAACGATGAGCCCTGAAATAGTGCAGGGAAAAAAAAAAAAACCATCAGGCCTGCGGAAGGACAGAAAGAGAACATAATGACATAATGACACAGTCGATTTGCAACAAGTAAGAAAGGTAAAGGTCATTTTAGAGCCCAGGCGTGAAGTGTGTACTTTAGGAGCAGCTGCACACTCCTTCCAAAGGGTTAACATCGTCCAGCGCGAGTCCCTCCTGCATCAGGATGAGGCTGGACAGCACCTTTCCTGGTTATTATGGCACTGAGTATTTTTCCCAAGAGATCATGTCTCTCGTTTCTCTCATTTAGGGCTTCTGGTGGAGGAAGACGGAATGATAAGAAGCAAAGCCTTTCCTGCCAAGGATAGCACAAAGCAGAACTGCCCAGCTTTGATCTGTACCAGCAACAGCCCTCAGGCCAGGCCTGTGGCCATCTGCCAGCAAGGACCAGGCCACAGGAATTTCTTGCTCCTAAAAATGCAACTTGCTTTTTACCACACACCAGAGGAAGGGGTGGGGAGGAAGACAGAAAGAAAAGAAATGCTTTTGTTAAGGTCATTTCAACTACTGGGTGTCATGGAGGAAGTAATTCTGTCTCTCGGGGAGCTCTACACTACAGTTCAAATTTTAATGATCCCGATCTGAGGACTGTAGAGCTATCTTCTTGGAGCTGTGGGCTAGGATACAGCTAAAATAATGAGCTACGAGTCTTGAGGTCTCATTCCGTTCGTAGGTGGGGTTTCCCAGTAGAGGGGGGAAAAAACCCAGCAAACCTGTGGATAAGCATGGGATTCCACAGCAAAGGAGTGTGGCTCCCTTGGTCCTGAGCAGGAGTCCCACATGCTGCAGTAAAAGTGAGCGATATGTGAAGAAAACATAAATTGCCACGAGACACTTTCTACGGTTCTCTTAGGAAGAAGATTTCTGACTTCCCTCTATCTACTGTTGTTTGCTAGTGGTATTAAAAGACAGAATGGCGGGACGCCTGGGTGGCTCAGTTGGTTAAGCGGCTGCCTTCGGCTCAGGTCATGATCCCAGCATCCTGGGATCGAGTCCCACATCGGGCTCCTTGCTCGGCAGGGAACCTGCTTCTCCCTCTGCCTCTGCCTGCCACTCTGTCTGCCTGTGCTCTCTCTCTCTCTCTCTAACTAATAAATAAATAAAATCTTAAAAAAAAATTTAGAAAAAAAAAAGACAGAATGGTAAACATGCTCCTCATCTCGTTTTGCCACTAATGGAGGAAGTTCCGTGAGAAAAAGAAAGTTCTACGTTTACTATATTCTGTGCATAATGTTCTATAATCTCTCTTATCACCAAGACATATGAGAACTCACAAGACATTGTAAAAGAACAAACAATATGTGAAATCTGGAAAAATAGTTTTTTTTTTTTAAAAGGTTTTATTTATTTATTTGAGATAGAGTAAGAGCACAAGCTTGGGGGTTGGGCAGAGGGAGAGGGAAAAGCAGGCTCTCCGCTGAGCAGGGAGCCTGATGTGGGGCTCGATCTTAGGATGCTGGGATCATGACCTGAGCCAAAGGCAGTTGCTTAACAGACTGAGTCACCCAGGCGCCCCTAGCAAAATATGGTTCTTTAAGCCAAACTCTTTGTCAGTACTGGATTATTATCATCATCATTATTTTTTTAAGATTTTATTTATTTATTTGACAGAGAGAGAGAGAGAGAGATCACAAGTAGGCAGAGAGGCAGGCAGTGGGGAGAGGAGGCTCCCCTCTGAGCATACAGCCCGATGTGGGACTCGATCCCAGGACCCTGAGATCATGACCTGGGCTGAAAGCAGAGGCTTAACCCACTGAACCACCCAGGTGCCCCTACCATCATCATTATTATTAAAGATCTGTATTAATACTGGCAGCTTGTTGACCTTCGTGAAAAAATCTAATTATAAAAGTTTATTACAAATTAAAAACAAGGTTCTTAATAATCTCAACCAGATATAAAACAGTTTCAAAACCTTTAAAGGTGTAGGAGAAAAAGCCAGCCTTTAAAGAAAAACATGTTGGTCACTACCACAAAAAAAAAAAAAGATGT
>RCUC01098634.1:0-52795 GCA_003697995.1 Taxidea taxus jeffersonii | reverse complement strand
AGGCGCGCGCGGCCCTGCAGCCATGAGCGGGGCGGCCGGCCGCTGCGTGGGGCCCAGCCGGCCGGGGCGCGGGCGGCTGTGGGGGCGGAGGTGCGCCG
Organism: Taxidea taxus jeffersonii; assembly: GCA_003697995.1. Taxonomy (NCBI): domain Eukaryota; kingdom Metazoa; phylum Chordata; class Mammalia; order Carnivora; family Mustelidae; genus Taxidea; species Taxidea taxus. The sequence continues at coordinate 52,697 of RCUC01098634.1, read as the reverse complement.
CGGGGACACCCCGAGGCCGGGGAGCCGGGCGCCGGCCGCCCCCCGCGGCCCGGGAGACGCGCTGCGTGAGCGCGGACCGCCTGCGGGACTGTGGGCGGCCGCGGGGGCGAAGAGCCGAGGCCCGGGCCGCGGGCGCCGACGAGCCGGGGGCTGGCGGGACCCCCGGCGCTGCAGGCGCGGCTGAGGCGGCGGGGGACGCTGGGGCCGTGTGGGTGGACGGCGCCGTGGGGGAGCCCCAGGTGGTGGGGCCCGTCGGGTCAGTGTGGGTGACCGGCACCGGGGGAGAGGGCGAGGGGGCGCTTGATGACAGCCCTGGGGGCTGTGAGCGGCAAGGCCGCCCGCGCTCCGCGGGGCACGAGAGCATTCTGGAGCTGTGGCTGAAGGTGCAGGCCGTGAGGGCAGCCTCAGGCCGTGCGGAGGGAAGCAGGGTGGAGCTCCACCCGGTGCCTGCAGGGGCGGGCCCCGTCGAAAGGGGGGTCCCTGGCCGGGCTTCCTGGGTGGAGACAAGCCCGGCTGGCCTCACAGGACCCTGGGTGAAAGGACAGGCCAGAGCACCTCCCAGGGCCCCAGGAGGATCTGCAGCTGTGGGGCTAGGGGCAGCTTGTGGGATGTCCTCGGGCTCGTGTGGGCAGGGACAGGCCATGGGCCTGCTTCCCCGGGGTGTGCCTGCGGCCCTGGGGACAAGTTCCGGGATTATCCCATACCTGCTGAGGAGAGGACAGGCTTTGGGGGTGCCTGGAGCCATGGGGTGGCCCGAGGCTGTGCACAGAGTGGTGGGCTGTGGGGCTGCTCCAGATCTGTGGGACAGGGGGCAGCAGGCGCAGATTCTGGGGGCACTGGCCGGAGAGGTGGTCTGTGGGGACACCCCGGGCCTGTGGGGAAGGGGACAGGCTGCGAGGATGCCTGATGCTGTGGGGGCACCCCGAGGCGTGGAGGAGGAATCAGCCTCTGGGGGTGCCTTGGGCATGTGGCAGAGGAGGCAGACCGTGGAGGGGATGGACTCTGGGGGTGTCCCTGGCATATGGGGTGTTGGACAGCCTGTTGGGGTGCCTTGTGCTATGGAAGAGGAAACCAGATGTGGGGGTGACCCAGGATTCAGGGAAAGGGGACAGGGTGTGTGGGTAGAGACTGAGTCTGGAGGTGACCCGGGGTCATGGGCAGCCGCACAGACCATAGAGGTGAGCGGTCATGATGAGCAAGAGGTAGGCCCTGGCAGTGCTCCAGGCCTGTGGAGTATAGGGCCGGGAATGGGGGTACCTCCGGCTCTGGGGAAGGAGACAGGCTTTGGGAATGTCCCGGGTCTCTGGGGGACCGAGCAGCCTGTCGGGGTGTCTCAGGCTGTGGTGGTACCACCAGGAACCCTGGGAGAACAGATGAGCTATGGAGGTGTCCCTGGCCTGTGGGAGAGGCAGCAGGCTCTGGGGGTGCCTCTGGCCGACGAAGTGCCTGGGATTTTTGGGGAGGATACAGACCCGGGAAATGTCCTGAGCCTGTGGGAGAGGAGGCCGGCTATGGGGGAGCAAGAGGTGCTGGTGCCTACAGCTTCAGGGGTTCCTGAAGTGGATCAGGAGGCCGGTTGTGGCAATGACCCCTGTCTGTGCAGAAGGAGGCAGGCGGTGCGGTGGCCTGATCTGGAGGGGATGCCTGAGGCTGCGGTTTTGCCCAAGAGCAGGTGTGCCCCGGCAGGGGTGCCCCCAGCGGTGGGTATGCCTGGGCCTGGAAGGGGGCCTGCCAGGGTGCCTGCGGCGGTGTGGGTGTCTGGCCCCGCGCGGCAGGAAGGCAGCTCCGAAGAGGTCTCGAACCTGTGGGAGAGGGTTCAGGGCGCCGCCGTGCCTGGGGCAGCAGGGGTCCCTGCGGCTCCTGAGGGGCTGTGGTCTGTGCAGGAGGACCCTGGCTCTGCGGCTTTGCCTGGGTCGTGGGGAAGGAGACAGGCTGTCGGGGTTCCTGAAGCACCTGGGCTCGGGGAGGAGACAGGCCCCGGGGTTGTCCCGAGATTTTGGGGCAGGAGACCAAGTGCCAGGGTGCCTGGGACTGCCGAGGTGCCCACAGCTGCCGGGGTCCCTAGTTCTCTGGGGAGGGAGACTGGCTTGCCGGGAAGGAGACAGACTGTGGGGGTGTCCACAGCTGGTGGGGTGCCCGTGGCCCCCAGGACACTTAGGCCTGTCCTGGAGGAGTCCGCTGCCAGAAGCATTGCAGGCCTGTGGGGGAAGAGGGAGACCGCAGGAGGACCTGTGGACTCCTGGGTTCCCGCAAGGATGGGGGTGTCCAGCACCGCCAGGATGCCCGCGTCCACAGGGGAAAGTCTGGGCCCTGGAAGCCCCTCAAGCTTGCTGGGAGGGAGACAGGCTGCTGAGATGCCCATGGCTGCCGGCCCTTCCATGGCCGTGGGCACCTGCAGGCCGATGATGGCTGATTCTGGCTCTGGGGACTTCTCAGGTATGTGGGGACAGAGACTGGTGACGGACGTGCCCGCTGCTGCCAGGGCTGTAGGAGCTGCCGATGGGGCAACTGGCTCCGATGGGGTCTCTGGCCTGTGGAGAAGGGGACCCAGCGAACCAGCCGCTGAGGCTGTGCACGTGCCTGTGTCTTTGGGGGTGCTTGCGGCTGTAGGGGTTCCTGTGATGGGACGCGTGCCTGCCGCGGTGTGGGTGACAGGGTGTACGGGAGAAGAAGCAGCTGCGGCTGCCTTGGGCCTCCCAGCATCGAGGAGACAGTCCATGGAAGGAGCTTCGGGGGAGGAGGCAGGAGGCGGAAATGTGGAGCCGGCCCGGGGGAGCCAGGCTGCGGGGGTGTCTCACACCCATGGCTGTGGGACCAGGTCGTGGAGCTGCCCGAGGCCTGGTGGGGGAGAGGCCGACCACGAGAGCGTGTGCTCTGCATCCGGGACCAGAACTGCCATGGGGGTGCCTGATGCTGTGGGGGCGCCCCTAGTTTCAAGGCCAGAAGCAGGCGTCGGCGGTTTCAGGGTTCACCCGCAGCAGAGTGGGGGGGCCAGGCCAGAGGAGCATCTGGAGCTAGGGGGAGGGGGAGCCCTCTGGGAGAGCACTTTGTGGGGGAGGGCCGGTTGAGGGGGCCTTCCAGTACGTTAGGGAGTAAGTGGGGGTGGGGGGTCCTGGGCTCTGTGGGAGGGGTCAGGTGGGGGGAGGTGTGGCCTGGGTTATGGACCAAGACACAGGTTGTAGGGGTGTCTCAGGATCGGGGTGAGAGGCTTCGTAGAGATGCGCTAGGACATGTCGGGTGACAGACCGGGAGGTTTCCTGGAGTGGTGGAGAGGGAGCAGGTTGCAAAGAGAGGGGTGTCCCGGGCATTTGTACAGGGGGTCAGTGTGGGGGTGGGTGTCCCTGGACTTTGTGTTTGTGTACGTGCGTGTGTGGCGTCACTCGGCATCACCTCGTGTTTCCTGGTGGAGAGTGGGAAGGGGCCGACCTCGTCAGACTTGCGGACACGCTCACCCCCCTCTGTGGGCCACGTGACTCTGTGGCTGCAGCCCCCGGACTGTGGTGGGGTCAGCCAGCAGCGGGGTCGCCTCGCTCACCTGCCCCTCCCATCTCGACAGCTCTAGGAATAGGGGATCTTGAGCAGCTGCCCTGATGTTCCTGCTGATGTGTCTCTCTGGAAGCAAATCCCGTCTGTGAACCTCGGGTGTATTCAAAAGCTGAAATTAGGGTTTTTTTCTTAAGACCTGGATTTCCCTGTTGATTTACCATAGGGTTCTTTGACAGAACAAATACCCTAGTACATAGAAAACTAGTCAGTTTATGGAAAATCAGCTTAATTCAACACGTGTCCGTCACGCTCCAGGCACAGTGCAGTGGGAAATACCAGAGAAGAGCAGGACAGGTCCTTCCCCTCCGGGAGCCTGCCTAGCCGGGAAGATGGGACTTACCCCGCGGCATAGGTAAATAACCCTGAGAGGGTGAAGAGCTCCTGCTGAGCGCAGGGGTGCCGCCGTGTGTGGGGGTGGGGGGCCCAGCCCGCTGTGGGCGGGGGGGGGGGGGGGGCGGGCGTCCAGCTCGCTCCCGCAGGCCCCCCGCAGGCCCCCGCAGGCCTCCGCAGGCTTGCTCGGAGTCCTGCGCAGTTCCGAGGAGCTGCCCGGGCGGGAGGAGCCTGCGGCTCGGTGGCTGGTGCGGGGCTGTGCGCGCACCGCGGGTCCGAGAGGCCGCCCTGCCGTAGGGTGCTCGCCTGCCCTGCTGCAGCTCCTGCCTTCCGGGCCACCCGGGGTCTGAGACCTGGAACGGCTCAACAGCTAGTCGTTAGAACACTGCGCCCTGTGTTCTCCCAGAAAGGAGGATTTCCGAAGGGAAGATGCTTTGGTGCCGGTCCCGAAGCCCTCGCCGCCACATGTGAGGCTGCTGCGGGCATCTCCGGAATGTCCTGGCATGGGCATGGCGCCGTGTTGGCCTCTGCCTGCCCCGTGTCGGAGTGCCCGGCTCTGACGCGGCTTTCTCTCGTTGTAGGTGACGACCCGGGGAGAGCAGGGCCGGCCGGAGCCCCGCGCGCTCTGACGGGATGGGCCTGGGCAGGCCGGCCGCCGCCGGAGCTCACCTAGCGGCCTGCGTGCGGCTTCGCGGGAGCAGCGACCCCGGGACACTTCAGGCCCAGGTAGTTCTCTTGCCTTGCTGTCTTCAGATTTTTGTCGTGGGGCATTTTGAACAAAAGTGGGAAGAAAAGGGCAGCGAACGCCGTTTAAACCACCTTTGAGATTCAGTGGTTGGGTTTTCTCTCGCTTGCGTGCAGACCCGCTCCGAAGGCGGCTGCAGGTGTCGCGGTGCTTCCTTTCTCGATGTTCTGGATACTCAGTGTTGTAGGACGGCCCTAAAAGTGAACTCTCCTGCCTAACCAGCATCACACCTAACAAAATGGAGCAAAAATCATTCCCTGGTACGATCTAATAACCCATTTTCCCTTCGCTTCACCCAGTTGTCCCCAAAATGTGTCTTCCCCCAGCACTGAATGTATGAGTTTTCCCGCAGCAACGCTGAATTCTACAGCGAACTCCCGCATGGCGGGACGATTTCGCTGTATTTGTTTCATTGCGTGTCTGACCTTGTCTGCCCTCCAGAGTGTGTCCATCAGCCCGTCTTGCCCCATACACGTGGGAGTCGTGTGCAGACACAGGCACCCGGCGTGCCCCGGTGCGCATCGCGCGCTAGAACTTGTTCTTGGAGCTCGTTTGAGCGTTTCGGCTCTTTCTTCGGATGCAGCCTTCGCATCTGAGATGAGCACATCGGGACGTGCACACGGTGTCACGTTTGCTGAGTGTTGACGGACGCGCACCTCTGTCAGGCCGCGTCCTTGCCGTTTCCCCGGAGAGTTCTCCGCCCCTGCCCGCCCTCCCGTGGCCACGAGCGTTGGGATTCTTTCCACCGTCGATGGGTGCTGCCTGTTCCAGGCCTTCCTGTGAATGGAATCCCGTGCCACGTGATCTCGTGTGTCAGGCCGCTCTGGGTGTGACGTCAGGAGCTCTGCCGGCGGCCGCGCTGCACCCAGCGTCCCGGGGAGAGCTGCGGCCCTTTGCTCTCCGGCTGCTGGTTTGGGTTCCTGCAGATGCAGCTGCGGGGGCTTCCACGTACACCTCTGTTCGTAAAGGTGTTTTCTCGTCTCGGGCACACACCGGCGGGTGAAGTCGCCGGGACGCGGGACGGTGTGCGTTTAGTTTAACAAACCAGCAGACCTTCTTCCTGGGGCCGTGCCATCTCCCGTTCCTGCTGACAATGACCGCGGGCCCCAGGTGCTCCGCGTCTTTGCCAGCCTGGGTTGGTTTTTTAAATTAGGGCCCTTCTGCCGGGTGTGAAGGAACGTCTCATTGTAGTTTACCAAGAAGATCGGGAAAGAATGTTGGCGTAGTTTGAGACTGACATGTTACAGCGGTGGTTCATGGAATTCCTGGGTACGTTTCTTCCAGATACCCAAGTATTAACCCTCCCGTTACCCCCATGTCTCTGTCTCTCTGCACACACGTGTGCTCACATGTATATGCACCCGTGTGCTCACATGTGCCCACACGTACACACACCCGTGTGCACTCGTGCGTTCACACATACACACCCATGCACATGACCACTCACGTACACATGCACAGATGTGCACACATGAGTTCACATATGTACACACATGCACATGACCACTCATGTACACATGCACACCCATGTGCACACACATATACCCCCATCCATGTGCACTCGTGCACTCACACATACGCACGCACCCATGTGCACATGTGCAGTCACGTGCACACGTACCCATGGGCACTCACACGTACACGTGCACCCCTGTGCACACATGCACTCACGTACACAAGCACCCATGGGCATGCATGTGCTCATCACACGCATGTACCCATGTGCATTTACGTAGATACACAACATACATGCACTCGTGCGCACATGTGCTCACACGTACATGCGCACCCATGCGCACACATACCCCACACATGCACACACGTTTTCTAAAGTGTGAGGTATAACTTGCAGGTATGATGCCTTTTTGCCGCTGGGTAGTTGGTATGAATTTCCTAAAATGAGGACTTCTCTTACGTCCCACCATCAGAACCTGGAAGTTCACGTTAAGATGAAGCCGCTGAGTCACCTGTAGGCCTTACTGAGATGTCATGTGTTATCCCAGTGGTGGCCTTCGTGGTGAAGGACTCCCAGCTCAGTAGCGGTGCGAGTTGCCAGTGTGTCTCGTCCCTTCGGTCTGAACCCTTTGTGAGACTGCCTTGGTGTTTCGTGACATCGACGGTCTTGAAGAACACGGGCCAGTGAGTCATTGGGCAGCTTTGTATGAGTTTGGCTTTGTCTGCAGCTTCTCAGGACACTCCCGCCCCGTCCGTACCTGTGGCGGGAGAACCGCGGCGGGACGCCGAGCGCTCCTCGCGTCCTGTCCGGAGGTGCCCGCTGTGCTCAGCGCCGGTCACTCCGTCCGCGCCGGTTCTTTGTCCCGATGCTTGCTCAGCGGCGGCCGCGTACTTCTGGCGGAGCAGTCCCCGCGCTGGCTTCTGCCCGTGCTCGTGGGCGGCCTCGCCTTTGTCCTTGTGGGTTTCACCTGTGCCCTCTGTGGCTCTGCCGCACGGACACGCGTCTGCGCCGGCGGCGTCTGAGCCCGTCTCCTGCCGCCCACCTCCCCCGGTCCGCCCCGCGCCCCTTTTCTCTTGAGCTCGGGTCTCTCTTCACCTCAATGTCAACATTTCTTCAGAGAGCCCTTTGTATGTACAAATATCTTTTTTCAATTTTTCGGTTCCTTGGCTTTGTTTACGGTGTTTTTAATCAGGAAAAAAACCCACAAGCCTTTTTTTTTTTTTTTTAAAGATTTTATTGTATTTTTTTGTTAGAGAGCATAAGCAGGGAAGGAGGAGAGGGAGAAGAGAGCTGAGCAGAGAGCTGAGCAGAGAGCCCCTTGCAGGACTCGATCCCACGACCCTGGGATCATGACCTGAGCCGAAGGCAGACGCTTCTCCGATGGAGCCCCCCAGGCCTGTTGTTTTTAAAATTTGTATTTTAGGGGCCTCTGGGGGACCCAGTCAGTTGAACATCCGCATGTCGACTTCAGCTCAGGTGGTGATCCCAGGGTCGTGAGACCGAGCCCTGCCCTGGGCTCCGTGCTCAGTGTGGAGTCAGCTTCTCCCTTGCCCTCTGCCCTTCCTGCCTGTGCTTGCTCTCTCTTCACACGGACATCGAAAAAAATGACGTTTGCACCTTCATGTAGCAAAATGCGTCACTCGCCTTCATTGCCGACGGATCTTGCGTCCTAGTTAGGACACCTATTGTGGGTGTCGGGGCTGGAGAGGAGTTCACCTGCAAGTGTTTTTTTCCTCGGGCTCTTACCAACCCCCCAGGGTGTTCTGGTTATTTTTGCTTCTGCGGGTTAGACTTTGTCCAGACAAGGCTGTAGCTCTCACGGGCTGTCATCAGTCCGCACCCTTCAGACGATGACCCTTTGTTTCTTCTCTCAACCTCCAGGGAGGTCTTAAAGTTGTGTCCGAAATACTTTCCTGAAGTCTGACCACGGCGGGTTCATTTTAAATGGACCCTTCATCATGGGACACACAAACACCCTTTATTACGAGGCTCAGGAGGCCGTCCACGGGGCAGAGGGCTCGCAGTGGAGGCAGGGACTTGGGCTGCTGACCTGCCGTGGGGCCCGCAGTCATAAACTCGCTCCTTGTCCTTGACTTGCAATCCCGGAATGGGTACTCCATCCTAAAGGAATTCTTTTAAGATGAGAAAAAAAGGGACACTTGGAGGGCTCAGTGGGTTAAACCTCTACCTTCGGCTCGGGTCATGCAGGATCGAGCCCCGCATCCGGCTCTCTGCTTGGCAGGGAGCCTGCTTCCCTTCCTCTCTCTCTCTCTGCCTGTCTCTCTGCCTACTTGTGATCTCCGTCAGTGAAATAATTAAAATAAACAAAACAAAACTTTAAAAAAATGAGAAAAAAGCTGAATGTGTGGAGATATTATTATTATTTTTTTAATTTTACTTACTTATTTGACACAGACATAGACCACAAGTAGGCAGAGAGAGGGGGAAGCAGGCTCCCTGCTGAGCAGAGAGCCCAATGCGGGGCTCGATCCCAGGACCCTGAGATCATGACCTGAGCCAAAGGCAGAGGGTTCCCTGGGTGCTCCCAGGCACCCCTGGAGATAGTATTTTAAGTCATATTTCTATTAGTGGAAACCTGGAACCATCTAAATGCTTCGAAGGTTAAGGGCCATTTGTGGGATTTTGGAAAAAGCCGCCATGAAAAACAATGACAATGTTAGCCTTTGGAAACATGCCTCTGCTCCTTAAGGGAAAAACCAAACAAAACTTGCACCTATTATAGTTAAAAGGACAAAGCCTGAGGCCTGTGTGGGAAGGGGTACGTGGACCTTGGGGTGCGGGATGCCCTCGGGTACGGGGTCAAGGTCGTGGTGGAGCCAGCAGGTGCATGGCCTCGTCCGACGGCGGCTCCTGTATGGCAGGGCGTCCGGGGGCCGTGTGCGCAGAGCATGCCGCCTGCATTGTCTCTGCCGGAGCCTCACCTTTTGAGACCATGTGGAGTTGGTAACGGGGTGGGGGAGGGTGATGTGTGGGGCGTGGGGGGCCCACGGGCCACAGTGTGAAGCTCTGTAGGTTGCCTTTCTGAGGAGCAGCCTGTGTGCTGCTGGGATGGGGCAGGGTGGGACCGTGGCCTGGGGACGTGGGCAGGGACCACGGGCATGTGATGAGGTCAGGGGTGTTGGAGAGTGGCTGCTCCCGCCCTTGCAGGAGAGTGCGCCTTGGCGTTGAGGATCGTGCGGGGGAGTCTGGAAACATGGCCTCAGCTACACAGCGTGTGGGACGCGCTTTCCTCACGGGCTCTTGCGCTTGTCTGTTTTATTTAAAGAACCAGCTGCAGTTCAGCAGGAGCGTTCCGGAGCATGCCGGCACCTTGGCCGTGCGCTATTCCTGCCCGCATGCAATCAGGATCGAGAAGCTGAAGCACTCGTACAGCGAGTCCTACCGCCGTGAAGATGCGGGCTGGGGCGGAGCCTGCGACGGGAGCGGCTCGGCCTCGTTCTCCATCATCTCGGAGGAGCGGCTCAGCTACGCCATGCACCTGGCCAAGAGAGACGTGAGGCGCAGACAGCTAGAGGAACACGTCAGGCAACACCGGCTCAGGAGCGAGCCCCAGCTCTCTCAGAGGGGGGGCCCCCATCCGCGCAAGATCCCCGAGCCCAGCGTGCAGAGGAAGGAACCGGGGAGCCGGGACATATGTCCTTGCGGCCACCAGCCGTCCACGGTGGGAACGTCCTGCGCACATGCCAAGGTATACCTGTACGCACCTCATCCGGCACCGTCCCACCCGGCCGTGCCCCACTCGCCCCCCACCCACGACCCGGGCCTGGAGCCCCGCCCCAAGCTCGGCGGCCACCAGCACCTGCTGGACGTGCAGCGGCTCCAGAGGGAGCTGAGCGCTTGCATCCACAAGATGGAAGAAGTCACTAAGAAAGGTGAGAGCAGCCGGACTCCGCAAGGGGTGGGACGGTCCCCCCACACTCATTTGGGTTAGTCCACCCCGTCCCCGCGGCGAGCAGGGTCCCACAAGGCAGGTGGCCCGTGGGTCTGACCGGAGTCTGTCCTCCCGGGAGGTTGGCCCTGCCCTGGCCCCCATCAGGCAGAGGTGCCCAACACCACCCCGTCCTCGCCTGGTGACGCCTCGCGGTCGGGCACCTGCTGTCTGAACCTCGGGTCCGATGGCTCCGGAACACAAGCTCTCCTGCCGTTTTCTGCTGTCTGGCAGAATTATCTTTAATTTGTTCAGAAACGAGCATCGTATGTGCGAGCTTAGATGAAGCCGTTTGCACAGCGGCAGCGTTTGGATGGACCTGCAGCCGGGCGGGGCTGGGGGCGTGGGGGGGCGTCCAGCTGCCAGGCACGGGGAGGGTGCGTGGCTCTCCACACTGGAACCCGCACTTGCTCAGTGCTCTCTGCCCCATGTTTCCTCACCTCCTGGCGGCGAGTTTGGGTTAGGCTGGGGGTCAGAGAGAGGAGCCCGGCTTCCCAGCCGCAAGGAGCGGGGGGCTGAGCAACCCGGGGACCACTGCTAGGACCCCCGGGTCTGTAGGGACCCTCTGCAGACACATGCAGGTGCCACGGGGAGTTTATGGCGCCTTCCCGAGGTAGCTGTGGCCCAGCAACACGACCGCAGAACGCCGGCGAGGGCACGGCGGCACCGGGGAGACGGGACTTGTGTCCGCGCTTCCGAGCGGCCGGCTGAGGGGGCGGTGGGGCTGCCGCAGAGTTTACAGGGTCTGAAGCAGCATCGCCTTTGTCCCCTGTCTTCCTGGTGACTGTCGTGCGATGTCGTGGGCGGTGACAGGAGTGTCGCTCTCGAGTCTGACGCCGTGCCTCGGTGTGGGCCGCTCGTGCCGTCCTGTGCTGGCAGCTGTGCTGTCGGGGATGGAGCCACGGGGACCCCCACTCTGATGACGTGGCCTGACCCGGGACCTTTCCAGAGAGCTCCCGAACTCTGGGGAAGGACTGGCTTGGCTGATTTCTCGCTTATTTTATCCTGTTCTTTAAGACTTTGTTTTGGAGAGAGTGCGCGTGCACATGTGAGGGCAGAGGAGGGCAGAGGGAGAGAGAATCTCAGGCAGACTCCTGGCTGAGCGCCAGGCTCGGTCCCGTGACCATGAAGAGCGTGACTCTGGCCAAAATTAGGAATCGGAGGCTAAACCAGCCCATCCACCCAGGCACCCCCGTTTGTTTATTTTTTAGTTTAAAATTTCAGTTTGTCCCAAACCCAAACCTTCTGAGCTGCAGCAGAAGTGTCAGCACAGTGGCAAGTAGCTGTAGAAACCCGGCGCGCACACTGTAAATTTCTGCGCTTACTTGTCGTGGGCTGGGCACAGTTTGCCGCGGCCCCTCTGTGGCGGGGGCCCCAGCGTGCCCAGGGACGCTCCCCGGCGGCGGCTCCATGGACCGGCTGTCTGAGAACCGCCTGCAAGGCGGCAGCTCGGGGCCGTCAGAGCCAGCGTCCGTGACATTCACGCACACGCGCGGTGCCCGCATCTCTCCACGGTGCAGGGCCGACGTGAGACCCAGGGCTGGCGCGTCGCTCCGTGACACGGTGTCTGTTCCCACAGCTCCTGATCTCAGTGTTGCTTTTCTCAAAAAAGATTTTTTCAATGTTTGGCTTTTTTCTTTTCTTTGTTTTTTACCACCATAATTTGGCTTCTTAATGAATAAATGTTAAATATTTGTATTTATAAAATACACTTGCACTAATAAAACTCGGCTTTTCCTGACTTGTATCCTGGAATTTTGCATTAGACCCTTTTTGGGATAAATGTATTGGAAAACCACCACCTCGGCGACGGGCGCCTGTGCAGCCCTCAGAGTCCCCCAGAAACAGCATCTCCCAGTGCGCGTTCTGTAAACCATGTGTGAGGGTGGGCTCCCTCATGGCAGGGCTTCGGGCGTTTGAGCAATCTTACCGTGTTATGAAAGGATTTCTCTTTTGGATTCAAAATAAGAAAGTATCAGAGAAATGTTGCCGAACGGTAAATAAGGCAGTAAAGGGTTTCTGAAAACGTAGAAAGCATCACCGGTTTAGGCTCAGTAGAGGAAACGTCAGAGCAGCAGGTGACACATGGCAGTGGCCGAAGCTGTCCCCTGGGGGTCTGGTTCCTGGACGCCGCGGCAGGAGCTCGGCTGGTGGTCCTCACATCTCTTGCCACCGAGTCCCGCTCAGGCCCGCTCCTGCCTCCCTTCTGGGCTGGTGGAGAATTTGTGGTGGGGTCCCACTGTTTTTGTTGTTTTTTTAAATAAAACTAGAGCGCTTCAACTTCATGATGTCTTGGAATAATGGACGTTTTCACGCATTTCTGTATGTAGCGTGTAATCCACTTTGGGGGAAACGCTGTTTTCAGATCGGACGGAAGCGGCTTTGGACCCCGATGAGGAGCGGCGCGCCCGCGTCAGGAGGCAGGAGCAGGCCGTGAGCTCTGCCCGGATGCTGTATGTCCTGCAGCAGCAGGTATGGGGGGGGGGGGGCCGCCGGCCCTGGGGGCCTGCACACAGCGTGCCCTGCCCCGTCGCAGCAGCACGAGCGCAGCGTCCTGTGTGACCTCTGCTGCGCTGCGGACGCTCGGTCTCCTGAACGTGTGGACCCGCGGTCCCTCTCCTGTCGTCTGTCGTCACGTGCATCTGTGCACTGCGGGTGCGGGGCCGACGTCCTTTAAGGTGGTTTTTGGTTTCTTGAGGTCATAGGTTCTTGCGAACCTCTGTGACTCCTCTGGAAAGCGGTGCTGGCACAGCGCCTGTTTCTGTGCAGAGTTTGGCAGACGTGGATCGGGGACCCTGAAGCCCCTGGGCCCGGCTGGCACCCTGGGGTTAGAGGGACGGGGTCTCGTCCCTTGGCACCTGCCTCCCGTCCGTGCGGGGCCGGACGCCTAGTACCGCGGGTGGCGTGGCTCGTGAGCAGACAGTTGCTTACGGTGCAGATAGACCATCCTTACCAGTCTGTGCTAGCTGCGGCGCTTCTCCCGGGTTCGCCTTTGACTCCTTCCCTGTCGCTTAAGTCACACGGTGGCTTTATTGCTTGAACGGAAGCCGAATGTTTTAATTTGAAAGAAGTGACCTGAGTTAGACTTTATTTCTACTGTCCTGGGCTTGTCCATGTGCCCCTGCGATTGTCCGGAACACGCACCTGGCCCTGCCAGGGCTCTCTGGACAGCGCAGCCCGCGCTCTGTGTGGTCCCCCTTCCCAGAGCCACGCCCCCTTCCCAGAGCCACGCCCACCTTCCCAGAGCCACGGCCCCCCCCCCCCCCCCCGGACATTCCCGTGACCCTGGGACCAAGCATGGGAGGGGAAGGCCTGCTCCGTTCACCGTGTCGAACTGGAAGCCGGGGCCTGCGTTTCAGCCACGCATGGAGAGCCTTGTCTCGTGCCAAGGGACTTGAGTTAAACAGTGGCTGTATGTGAACAGGACAGGTCAGCGGACCGGTCTGAAGCACTCGCTTTCCCGTTACGGAACAGGTGAGAGAGATCCAGGACGAGTTGGATGAATTGAGTCCACGCAAGAGCAGACGCACGAAGAAGGTGCTGGCGCAGTGCAGCTCCGATGAGTACTGCTTGTCCATGAGTCGCATTTCCGGCGGGCGGCGGGGCTGTGCGCCGGGCTCTCCGCACTAACGCGTGCGCGGCTCCGGCCGAGTCGTGTCTGGGGGGCCCGAGCAGCCTGCGTATCCTGCACGTGGGGCGACCCTCCAGGGCGCAGACTCTGAAAATAAATTCTGTTGCCGCTGGTGTGAGAAGCTGAGAGCAGGGGGCGCCTGGGGCCCTCGGTCGGGGAAGCTCCTGCCTTCCACTGGGGTCATGATCTCACGGTCCTGGGGTCGAGGCCCACATCGGGCTCCCCGCTCAGCAGGGAGCCTGCCTCTCCCTCTGCCCGTCCCCCAGCTTATGCTCGCTCTCTCCGTGTCTGTCAAATAAATAAAAATCTTAAAAAAAAAAAAAAAAAGAAACGATAGAAAAGTAAAAGCTATTTGTCAGAGAAAACCTTTCAACTTCGTAATCGCTCACTGTGAACAAGCGTCAGGGTACGAGGTCGTGTAGAGAGGACAGGCCCCAAGTGCGCGTGAGGGTGGGACCCGTGTGGAGAAGTTGTGAGGCCTGAACCGGCTCCTCCCCTGTCCTTTGTCACCAGTCATGGGCCATGTCGCGGCTGGCGGCTGCCCACCGAGGAGCCATCCGGGCCTTACAGGTGTTGGTGACGCAGCTTACAGACCGCGGGGAGCACCCAGTTCCTGCACGCTGCCGGGAGCTGGGCGGCCTCATCCGCCAGCTCTCACTCTGCTCCGCCAGGCTGCACGCCGACCCCTCCGTCCCCAACGTGGTTGCGGACATCCTGCGACAGATTGAGGTACGGATGGGCTCCGGGTTCTGTTCGGAGTGTGGTCTCTGAGCAGGGAGGTGGTGCGCACGGCAGCCTGGAGTGGCTGGGATTGAAGGGAAGGCAGCACGGAGCTGCCGCCTGGTGAACCCCAGCTTCGCAGAGGGCGGAGGACGTCCTTTGTCTCCGTTTCATCACTCTCAGAGTCGAGTCGGTAACGATGTGTCTCACTCGCTTGAGAATGGCTGCCTCGGGTGTAGAACCCGCGTCGGCTCTTAACCAGGTCCATTGACTCACCAGAACCTTTCGTCCCCTGACCGTGCCACTCGGGAGAGAGCCTGTTAGCACAGAAAAGGAGAGCAGTAAAGCACTCTTCGCTTAGTGCTTGCATGGGAGTGCCAGAGTGCAGTCCCGGCGGGCTTCTGGGAAGAAGAGGTGCCTGACGTCATAAGGGAGCACAGCCTGCAGTCTGGTGTGATGGCCGGAGATGTCTGGCGTCCCCTGGCAGGCACCAGTCAGGACAGAGCCAGCAAGAGCAGGGTGCCCTCCTCTGTGCCGTCCTGGCCCCGCTGCAGTGCTGGCAGCCGCACAGGCCTTCTTACCAGGGTGCCACAGATGAAGGTCCGAGAGGCGCCACCGCCACATTCCTTGCACGCTGTCCCTGCGACTCCCTCTCCGCAGTTAGCTGCACCCCCATCTGTCCACGGACAAAAGGCGACCTTGGTGTTGGTGAGACACGGGAGGACAGGGTGCGCCAGATGGAGCTTCTGGGCGTGGACTAGCCCTCGGCAGCCCCCGTGGCCCCTCTGCCTTACCATCGCCGGCGCGGTGTGTGGGGGGCGGGTGCAGGGGCACCAGTGCCCAGAGGACACACCCCGGGAACGTCATCGGGCACAGACCCCCGACAGCTTGGGGGGGCGCACCTGGTGCTCTGGACGCTTGCCCGTCACAGACGCCGTGGGCACATCCTCATGGTCCTGGAAACACCTCAAGGGCTTATCAAGCCCGTTCCCAGAGTCCGAGCAGGAGCGCCTGAACGTGATGCTTCTCATACACGTCTGTCTGTTAGTAACAGGAGGAGCTCAGTCCCGTCGATGGGCTGCAGCTGCCAGGGCTGTCCTCAGCCTCACCGTCCCTGGAGTAAGTCTCGGTTTGCACGGACCCGCTGGAAGCCAGGCCCTCGCTGCCCGCTGATGAGCGAAGCGAGGGCTGCGTCCTGTGGGAGCGGGGGCCGTGCGGGGCTGGGGGGCCATGGGCCTGGGCGTGCTGCGTGGCTTATGGAAATGCATGGTACACGCAGTTCCTTTGCCACTGAAAGTGCCTTTTGAGTGAGTGGGATTTTGATTGAGAATTAAGGCGTCTAAAAACCACGTAGGCTGAGGCTCCGTGGACCGTGGTTCGTTTCTGACATGGGGATGCGGGGCCTTCAGATGTCCCGATCTTTAGCTTCGTGCTATTGGTTTCAGTGACCTAGATGTGTAAAAGACGTGCAGAATTCTTTTATTAATGATGCGGACGCCCTCAGTAATGCGTTTCCCCGCTGAACGACAGCCGTTGGCCCCTAGACAGGGCTGTGCTAACGACACGTGTCAAGGGGGCCTGATTATCGGGTTTGTGACCAGCAGTCTGACTTCAGTGAGATGATCTAAGACGGTAACGGACCCTTTCATTGTAGGCTTTGGAATCCCTCCTGGAAAAGAAACTGTCACCGAAAAAGAAAAGTTTCACGGAAATTCAGAGCAGCTTTCCTGTTGGTAGCCACGGGGCCTTAGAGAGATGGCAGAGTCCTTCGCCCAAGAGCGAGAGGAGACCCCTCGTAGCAAAGGAGACATTTCCAGAGGAAGCAAGGCGGCCTCCAGGGGCGAAGACGCTCCTGGCTGGTAGGTGTCCTGAGATGTTCACAGTGTGGTGTCTGGTTCCTCGAGGTCACTGGCCGGCACAGACGCTGCACGGAGGGGAGGTCAGGATTTAAAACCTGCTCCGCAGCAGGTGCGCTTGAACCCAGAGAAGCAAGTCGCAACCAGAGCGCGTCCTTGGGTGGGAGGCTGGAGGGTCCCTCTGCAGAGGAAGTCTCCCTCCATAGAGGAGTGTCCCTCCATAGAGGAAAAGTGCCCCCCACAGAGGGAGGGCCCCCCGTAGAGGAGGGTGGGGAATGTCAGGTCCCCACATCATCGTGCTTGGGTCCCCTAAAGGAGATTCCTGCAGAGCTGGAAGTGAGAACTGTGCTTTTTAAACGTGTGTTTGTTCAGATTTTAACGATAGGCGCACGCACACACTCAGACGCCCACGCGACGGATGTGTGTGTGTTTAGTGCAGGCAATGACTTGTCGATCCCAGAGCCGGAGTTGCTGGCCTGTGCACGTTTAGACAGGTGGGCGGCTTGGCCTTGAACCTGGGCCTACAGGGCTGTTTTGGGGAAAGGTGAGCAACAGAGTATGTTTCCCACATCCTTGCCAAGTACTTTATGTCGGGAAATTGTGAGACTTTTCCAGCGTCTGGATGGAAATAGTACCTTCCTGTTGGTCCTGTCCTGTCCTGACCCGGGGGGAAGGTCAGCGGTGCTCCCGGGCGCCCTCCACCCTCCGGGGGCTGGAGGCTTTCTTCCTGTGCTCTGGGCTGCCTCTCTGGGTTTACGCGGGCGGTGCGTCCCTCTCAGTCACTTGCTTTCCGCTTGGTTTGCGATCCCTCTCCTGGCACAGAGACCTGCACCTCGTGTGCGGAGCCCGCGTTCTTGCGTGTTCTCCTCTGTCGGGAGGCTCTTCCCGTTCTTCAGTTGCTGATGGCGATGATGTATCTTCAGAGCAGAAGGTGCTTGTCAGGTTCGGGGGCAGAGGCCGTGGGGCTGGTGACGGGCCCCCTGAGCTCACGGGCTGGCCTGGGGGGATGACATCATCCTGCCATGTGTCCGCTCCTGCGGGTGAAGGGCACAGTCGCCGGCCGGGGAGAATTCCTGACATAGGTTACTAGGAATTCCTGGACTCCTTGTTAGGTTCCTTTCCAGTTTTCTCACTTTCTGGTTTTTATTCCTGCTGTGAATGGGACTGTCTTTTCACTGCACGTCGCGATGGGTTCTAGCTCCTTCCGGCGGAGTGGTGGGACGCTTCCCGGACCCCCGGGCGGCAACCACACTGCGTCTCGTGGGTTCTGAGGGATGCGGTGGACCTTTTCTGAAACCAGGGTATGGTCTTAGGTTGATGGTGCCTTACAAAAATTTGCTGTTGGTGTGTAACATAAGAGTATGTCTTATACTCGATGTTTTGGATTTGAGGAATGAATGAGATTATTATTAATTCTTCTTCCGTCTTTTTCTGGATACACAAGGTCACCGACTAGTAAAGTTCTCTCTTTGCAATATTTGTACCCTTTCGTTCCTCTCTTTCTCCTTTACTGGACAGAATTTAGTTCAGGATAATACTGGGTGACAGCTGTGGTGGGGACACCGCTCCCCCGGGTTTCGTGGGGTCTGTTTCCGCGCGATGCTTGCTGTCAGGGTCTCGCATGTCCGCGTGCAGAGTGAGGGAAGTAATCCTCCGTTTCTTCTTCCAGTTTTGTGAAGAGATTTTCTTTTCCTCTACTTTTTCCTTTTTTTGAGTTAAGCTGATAGAGGTACACGTTGATAGTGTTTTAAAGTAGTTTCAAGATTTTAATACTTAATTTTTTGATGGGCCATCGGTGTCGGTGTGGATGAACCCAGGAAACTAATTTTCCTGTTTTAATTGAAGTAGAATGTAGAGATGGACGAGTGCACAAGACGTGGGTGTGCAGCTGCATTTGCTATCAGAAAACTAACGTAGAGCCGCTACGTGAAAAGAAATCGAACATTCCAGGCACGAGAAATCCCCTCCAGTCTCCACGCCTCGCGTCCTCCCCAGAATGCACCGATCTTCCGATTTTCTTGCTGTACTTTGGTTTCTGTCGGATCTGGAACTTCATGAGCTTTGTAGGAATGGAAGTGCACGATCGGTATTTTCGCGGGCCCGGCCTCTCTCTGTTCGCATTTTGTGGGAGTCACGTTTGTGTGGCTGTGACCTGCTGGAGCTCGCGGCTGCGTCCCACCGTCTGAACGTAGCACGACTCCATTGTCCTCACCGTCGGGGACCCCCAGGTCTGGACGATACCGAGAAGGCTGCTCCTCTCCTATGTGTGTCAGTGCGTGTGCACGTGTGTTTGTGTTGGGTGCGCTCCCGGGTATCACGGTCGGGCATAGCGGCTGGTTCCACCGTAATAGCGGATTCTTTTTTTTTATGGTTTTATGCTGACCAGCACTGTGTGGGAGCCGCTGCCACCCATCCTTGCCCACACTTGTTAGTTTTTGTACGTGTAGCCCCTGCTTGGTGTGTAGACTGTCATTCTGGTTTTGTGTTTAAAGATTGATTGATTATGGAGAGTGCGACGCTTAACCCACTGAGCCGCCCAGGCGCCCCTCGTTCCGGCGCGAATTTACATTTTCTGTGTGAGTGGCGGTGTGATGGTGTCTTCTTGTGCTCGTGCCCCGTTTGCATGCCTCCTTCCGGGCAGTGCCAGGTCAGGCCCCTTGCCCGCCCGCCCTCCTTCTTTCACATTCTCCTTCTCTTCCTTCCTTTCCTTCTCTCCCCTCAGGACTGGATTTATAGGAGTTCTTTGTAGGACGGCGCTGCGTGTGGGCCCGTCTCAGTTTTCTGTGCTGGGACGTTAGCTGCAGCTTGTGCCGTGGCAGACGGAGTCGGCGTTCGCTGGGGCCCGATGGAGCACTGGTTTCCTGGGACTCTTTTTGCCTTTGTTTTTATGTCCCATCGAAGCTTTTTCCTACGCCAGAGTTAAGACCTTCTCCTGCGTTATTTCCTTGAGAAGTTTCATTTGAAAAGACCATTCCCTCCCCAGAGCAGCCAAGAGCGCCACTCGTGTGGTACATTAAGTGTCCACGCGCGTGCGGGTCCGTTTCTGGGCCCCGTGTTCTCTGCCGTGGACCCCGCTGCTGGTTCCTTCGCTCACGCGCAGCGTCTCCGTTCTGACTCTTGACCGGAACGCTGGGCCGCCTGCTCTTCCGGAATGCCTTTGCTGACCTTGACCCTCGGTACCTGCACAGAAGTTCCAGGATCAGAAGATGAGCTCCACCAACAGCCACCCCCGGCACACACAGTGACAGCCCAGAGCGGTCGGCCGACAGCCGACAGACGGCCGACAGCGGACGGACAGCGGACGGAGGACAGCGGACGGCCTCACCGCTGCGCGGTAGAACACAGCCCCAAGGCGGCGCGCCTTTCCCTTCCACGCCCGCGAGACAGGCTCCGGGGGGCACGTGTCCGACGGAGGGAAGGCTTGTGGCCAGCAGTGCGGAATGCTGCCGTCTGGTGCCGGGAGTGGGTGGAGAGCTGCCGGCCTGCGGCTCACCACGGAGTCAACGTGGGAGAGCGGGAGGCGGACGCCCGTCGTGACCCCGGGCGGGGGATGTCGTCTCTTGGCCTTCGTTTTTCCGTCTGTGAAGGGAGGACACTAGTCCTTATCCTGCGGGACAGACCCGGGTGTAAGTGGCACATCGGATAATCCCGAAGCGCCCTAAGCGTGGCAGGTGTTTTTAGTTCCTTGCCACAATCTCAAACTAGCGCGGGAGGGGCAGGTTGTGGTAGGCAGATGCTAGCTGAGGAAACAGGTCTTCGGTGGCCATTAAAAATAAGTTGTTTTTTTTTTAAAGATTTTATTTATTTATCTGACAGAGAGAGAGATGACAAGCAGGCAGAAGGCAGAGAGAGGGGGAAGCAGGCTCCTTGCAGAGCAGAGAGCCCGATGCGGGGCTGGATCCCAGGACCCTGAGATCATGACCTGAGCCAAAGGCAGAGGCTGAACCCACTGAGCCCCCCAGACGCCCCTAAAAATGAGTTTTGTCCATTTCTAAAATAATAAAGTGATCAGGCCTTGTAGGAGTGAGCAGGCCTGCATTGCCAGGGAAATGGGTTTGTGTGGAGCAGCTCCCCTGTCCCTGAGTGCAAGGGACGGACCCAACCTTGGACCCTAAGTCCGAGGGTGCAGCCTTGCCACTTGGCGGTTCATGTCCCGGTCCACAGAGCCGTGGCGGTCGTGTCCGCCGGCCGTGTGTGCCGCGGGGAGACCGCTCGTGAGCGTGGCCTCCGGCCGGAGCCCAGAAAGCGCCGAGCAGATGCTGGAGTGGCGAGTCGCTAGCGCTGCTCACCGTCCCCTGCGCTGCTCCCGACCGGGGCGTGCTTGTCGCCCCTCTGCACACGGTGCACTTGCTCCGGGGGCGCAGGATGGGGTGGCCGTCTTCCTCTTCCTTCGCTTGTGCTTCTCCTGCTGTCCTTACAGCCCAGGTTTCGGGAGGCTGCACTTTCTGTCTCTGCGGTCACGGCCGAGTCCTCCACTCTGACACCTCTTCCCACCTCCTCCTGCCCTGTTCAGTTGGGCTCTTTGCGTGAGCTCCGGTGATCTTGTGGTTTATGGAATTGTTGCTGGTGCAGCTCTTCAGCGGCTTCTGGAATGTTCTCGCAGTGGTTGAGTGCCTCTGTATCCCTGTTGGAGGGAAGGATGGTGGCCCCCTCCCCGCCATCCTCAAGGCCCTCAGGCTCTGCTGCCCCACCCCCTTCTGGGTCGTTGCTGGTTTATGCACAATCTCGCTGAAGAAGGAAAGGCTTCAGTGCCTCTGCTGTGTGCAGACAAGTATCCCGAAGCCTGAGGTCTTGGCCTTGTCACTCCTTCCCTCCAGGCTAGATTTCCTTGCCTTGGAGCTGCCCTGGTGGCCGAGAACGGTACGAGACCTTCCCTGTGACTGCTGTCAGAGGGGTCTGAACACAGTGTTCCTTGTCGGGTAAAATATTTAAAATATGCAGAAAAAGAATGAAAATTATAGATACTGTGTACTCACTTCCCAGATTAAAAAATGTTAACACTTCTGCTTCTTATTTGATTCCGAATTTTGTTTTTAGAAGTAAAATATGACAGGTACAGCTGAAGTCCCCTTTTTTTTGTTTTTTAAGTTAGCTTTACCCCCATGCGGGGCTCGGACTCACGACCCCAGGATCGAGAGTGGCACGCTCCACCAGCTGAGCCAGACGGGTGCCCCTGACGTCCCTTTTATAGTTCTTACTGCATCCCGTTCCCCTCCTCCCTCACCAAAGGTCACTCCTGTGTTAGCCATCACCGGGCCTGTTTGTAGGCCAGTGCTGGTGCGCGTCCGTCCCCGCACGGCGTGGAGTGTCGTTTCCCACGCTGCGCGGCGCCTGAGAATGACCTCTTAGGGGACGCATCCTCGTCCTGCCGTCGGCTCCCCCGCGGGCTTCTACGACTTGTTCCCGTTGACGCGTGAGCTGTGATTCATGAGTTTCCATCCCGTCTGGTTTCCCCGTGTGACAGACCCCGGTTTGTGGCCTGCGCTGGCTGGGCTCCCCGTGTGTTGCTGTCGCAGGCGCTGATGGTGGGAGTCGCTCAGGCCTTGCAGCCGGGCCGGCCTTGGGCTCCAGGAGAGCCACCACGATGTCCCGCGTCGGGGGCCGGTTCACTCCTGTGGCTCCCAGTGCTCTCTGTGCCCTCGGCCGTCCGCACCCCTGTCCTCCCTGGGGTCTCCTGGGGCTCATCGCCTTGAACCCCTTCCCCAGGCTCACGGCAGGAAACCGGATTTGCGTCTCCGCGTGGATTTTCTGACTGTTGGTGACCTTCTCTCCGTGGGTTGGCAGTTCAGACTTTTCTCTCAAGTGCCTGTTTTTCTGTCGCATTACGTGTTTTTCTTACAGAGTTGTAGGCGTCTTCCGTGTGTTCCGGAGATGAGTCCTGCTCGTGACACGCAGTTCGGTCTCTGCTTCCCACCCTGGCCTGTCCGTGGGCTTTGTCGTGTCTCCCTGTGGAGAGGCGGTTGGCGCGCGGTCAGCGGGTGGACAGCGCTTCTCCGAGAGGCTTGTCCGCCCGCCGTCGCCGTCCTTCCTCCCGCACTTGCTTCCAAAGCCTTTGTAGGTTTCCTGTCACGTTGCATTTAAGTTTAAGAGACGCTGCGTGTGAGGCAAGGCCCGTGTTTCGTTTCGTCCAGGGCGCCGGCCGCAGGCCCTGTGCTGGGCGCAGCCTTGGAGGCAGGGGGGCGGGGGAGCCCCTGGGGGTCCGTCCCCTCAGGCCAGGCTGTGCTTCTCGGCGCTGCTGGCCGGCCTGGGGTTGTGCGAAGCACCTCAGGTTAGCCTGTTGGGACCCGCTGAGAGGCCTGCTGGGACGCTGGCCGCACGCACCTCCACAGGGCTCTTCCCATCAGCACGACTCGCTCGCTCGGATCTTCTCTCCTGTCTTTAGAGCACCCGTGAGCGCGCGTTTGTTTTCTTCCTGAGTGCCTGAGAGGTCTCGGTGCCCACGCTGACGGGATGGTTTTCCCTTATATTCTCTCTGGTCATTTTGATATGCGGGAATGATACGGTTTTTCGTGTATGTTTTTCTTATCCGGAAACCCTCTTCTTCACTTAATTCTGCATAGATCCTCTTGGATTTCCTATATGGAAAACATCATCTCATCTCCAACCAAAGACCGTTTTATTTCTTTTCCCGCTAAACTGATCGGCGTGGATGGATGGAGGTTTTAAGAAACGACAGTTGAATGTCTGCATCTTAGACAAAACACGTTTGCTAGCCAGGCGGGGGGCCGGAGACGAAGAAGGGGTGGGTCAGGAGGGTCAGGAGGCGCTGTTGTCACGGTCCGGGGTAGCGCACGTCTGCCCCGGCTGGCAGGGGCGGTCGGGGCTGTGGTCCGAGGGACGGCGAAGGAGCACGTGTGGGCGGGGAGCCGGGGCGTCAGCCACGGCCTGTGGTCTCTGCCTGCGGGTCCCTGTGGGAGTCCCAGGGCGGGACTCTGTTGCCCGGCTCGGCTACATGTCTGCAGCTCACCTGTCTCATCCTGAAATGTCCCACAGGTAACTGTCCCGCTGGGGCAGCGCCTGCTGCCACCTGGAGGTTGGAGAACGGGCTGGATGTGATGGGTGCGGGGATCCTTCCGGAAGAAGCCCCATCCGCTCCACACCACAGCGCCAGCTGCTCGGGGCATCCGCTGGCCCCGGCGAGAGCCGGAGCGGCGGCGGGGAGGCCCACGGCCAGGAGCGCGGTGCTCCGGAAGGAGGAGGCCCGGGCGCCAGCGAGGCCACCTCAGGTGAGGAGCGGCCCCTTCTGCGGCCTGTGTCCCTGGTTGCCAGCTGAGCCCACTGTCCACCGGCTGAGCCCACCGTCCGACACAGCTGACTTAGCTTGGCTCCGGGTAGTGTTTGGGGTTTTTTTATTTTTCTTAGAGATTTTATTTATTTGTTTGACAGAGACACAGTGAGAGAGTGAACACAAACGGGGGCGGGGAGGGGAGCAGGCAGGGAGCCCGATGTGGGGCTCGATCCCAGGATCCCGGGATCATGACCTGAGCTAAAGGCAGACATTTTAATGACTGAGCCCCCTAGGCGCTCCTCGTGTTTGGCTTTTTAAGGAAAAATAAGAGTTTTTAATACTGCTCCCAGGACCGGGTGTCTCTGTTGTCCTGCTTGGAGAGAAGCGCGTGAATTTGACACCGCAGTCTTAATCGGGCGGGCTGTTCTAAAATTCCGCTCCTTCTGCTTCGGCTTTGGAAGTGCGGGATTGGAGGGGATTGAGGCCTGCATCCTGCTGAGGATAAATATCGGTAACCAATCCCTCGGTGTGAAAAGGCCTCCCAGGCTCGCTGCTGTGGGTTTGGGAGGCAGCTGGCTTGAGACTGCGTTGGACTCGAAGCTTCTGTGTACGGCCTGACTGCAGCGGGAAGCCTGCTGGAAGACGGCTCCCCGGGCCAACACCCTCAGTGTGCTTGGCGCTGGCCGGCCTGCGGGTTGTCAGGTGGCTCCCGGCACGACGTGGAGCACTGGTCACCGGGACTGAGGTCCTGGCTTGGCTCCGCCTCATGGGGCGTCATCGGGCAGGCGGGACTGGTCCTGGGCCGACGTTCCTGCTCCGTGAGCCCATTCAGCCTCCTGGAAGCACGGGAAGAGGTCTGTCCCGGTGCACAGATGCGTTTCAACCAAGATCGTCATGCAGCTTATCTTTTTTTTAAGAGAAAACATAAAGATAAATGTATTTTACGTGTATATCTACATATGTGTGAAAGGTGGTAAATGCAGGGTGTCCAGCTTCACCCCTCCCCTGACGCCCGTTGCCTCCCCGAGGGTGTGGAATACAGTGTGTATGTTCAGTTTAGGAGCGCTCGGTGTGGCACGCTCGGTGTGGCACGCTCGGCGGGAGGCATGCCCGCCTCCAGGTTTTGCGTGCTCTGCGTGCTGGCTTCCGGTGCAGCGTGGGGACTCCCAAGCCTCAGGCAAGCTTCCCTGATACCCGTGTGGCTCTCGAGCCCGTGCCCGTCTCCTGCAGGGACTGCACAGAGCTGGAAGAGGACTGCCCCGGTCCCAGAGCAGAGGCCGACTGCAGCGCACGACCGTGTCCTCCAGACTGAAAGTGAGCCGGCAGCCTGTGAGGGACAGCAGGGCCCCTTGGGTGCCTCCGAATCCCACATCCCCGCCAGCGTCTCCCAAGTGGTACGTGGTGGGGTGTGTGCTCCGCAGGGCGGGTGCCTGTCGCTTAGAGCTGACGGAGCAGCAGCCCGAGTTCCCACGGGGACAGAAGCGTCTGCGGCTGAGAAACACGGGAGAAGGTTTGTCCAGAAGCCTCTTGGTGCCTCTGTCCTTCTGACTGGGGCGCGAGCCTCCCGCGGCCGCCGACCCGCTGTGGGTATGTGGTCCTGTGTGGGGGTCGCAGGTGTGCGCCCAGCTGTGTTGCACAGTGGACCTCGCGGCCCAGTGCCGGGAGCTGTGCCTTCCTCACGCGGAGTGTTCCGTGGCCGGCGCGGGGCCTCAGCCCTGACGGTCTTGGGGGCCATTCAGTCGGTCTTGGCTGGGGATGAATGTTTAAAAAGACTCCTAATGTCAAGATGAGATTTTGAATCCTAAATCCCTGGGGCTCTCGCTGCCGCCGGGGCAGTGAGGAGAAAACTGACTTTACCGTCTGTCTCCGTGTTAGCACGCGCGGGGCCCCCAGGTCTTCTGGGGCCACAGGGGGGCGGGCAGGTGACAGGGACAGCCCGGTGGGCTGGCCGAGTGCGCGGGTGTGCCCGCTCGTCAGCCCTCAGAGCTGGAGCGGCGGCGTCTCGGGAGTTGAAGGTCTTGCTTGTGCAGCAGAGCTGGATCCGCAGTCAGGCCTGGTTGCACGACTCATCTGCTCTGAAGCGTGTGTGCTTTCCCGCATGTTGGGTACAGACGCGGGCTCTGCTGGGGGCTTGTGCAGACCTCCGCGGGCGGACGCTGCTGCGGCCCCGAGCCTGCGGGCGTGGGGGCAGAGGTGATGCGGGAGGCGAGGCCGCGTGCCGCCTCTCCTCCCTGAGGGCAGGACCGCGCGTGTGACGCGAGGACGGCGTGTCCGTGGGCGCGGAGCCTGCGCGCTGGGGGCTCGCTCTTGTTCGCGCCAGCGGTGGCCGTGGACTCCCGGAGCCATGCTCCCCCAGCGGTGCTCTCCCGCGTTCGCAGTGCTGCCTGGCTGAAGGTGAAGCCGAGCCCCAAAAGTGCCCCAAAGGAAGCGTGGCTGCAGCAGGATGAGGCTCGGGATGAGAGTCCACGGAGGGACGCCGTCGCGCAGGAGGCAGTGAGGTGTGTGCGGCCGGTTTTCCACCTCTGGGAAAGGAGGGGCCCCTTCCCTTCCGTCCGTGCGACGCCGGTCACTGCAGTGCCGGCCACTGCGCTCTGCGGCCCGACGGCCCGTGCGGACGGCGAGCGCCTTTCCCTCCGTTCCCTCGCCGCCATGTGTGCATCGTCACCGGCTGCTTGTGTGTGGCACAGTGCTGAGCTCTACGGAGACTTCCAGAAACGGGGTCGGAAGACCGAATCCCAGCCCCCGGGACTTGCAGTCGCAGGAGGGCCTGTTCCCACCGACCTGAGGCAGAGCCGGAGGGGGAGGAACGGGCTGGAAGGGACGGGCTGCTTCCTGCTGCAGAGAGACAGGCTCGAATCGGGCGTGAGAGGAGAACGTTCCGGAAGGGGCGGTGACGGAGGGCTCTGCGTTCACATGGCCGAGACTGCTCTTGCCTACGGACTGTGTCGTGTCATCGGATGCGACTCACGCATCCGAAACCGAAGGACACAGCCCCCCGTGCGACAGCCCCGTTTCTTGAGAGTGCGTGGGCGGTTTGGTGGCTCTCCACACTGACTGGAGCGCGTGGGCCAGAGCCTCCCGTGAGGAGCTCCCGCGGCTGAGGTGGGGTCCCCCGCGGAGCCCCGACCCCCGCCCTGACCCTGACCTGGCGGCGTGCGGGGCGAGACATGGTGCTCTGACACCACTTATTGCCCAGCAGACTCGCTTGGCTTGACGCCGAGACTTCCAGAACAGTGAAGGAGCTGGAGGAGCTGAAGGCCGGGGGCTCGGACGGGGCGCAGAGGCGGAGGTGAGTGTCGTGTCCCAGGTGCGGTGCGCTGCGGCCGCTCCCCATGCGGAGGGGCTGTGCACAGCCGGGCAGCCCCCAGCGCGGTGCCGGTGGGGCCAGGGATGGCTGCTGGGCCTCTGCGCTGTCACTGAGGCCCACCCCGCTCGGTGTGGACCCTGGTGGAACAGAGCACCAGTGGGGCTCAGGGCTGCGGGAACGGGCAGGACGCTGGCGTGGAGGGGGGTTGCATCCGAGAGGGAGTCGCGAGGTCTCGCCTGCTGCCTCTGGCCTCGCCGCGTGGACGTGTGCCCATGTGACCGCGGGTGCAGTCTTGGCTGCCAAGTGTCCCTTCTGGGCAGAGATGCCCAACATCGGTGTCGGGCTGGGAGAGCTGAGAGGTCGGCCTCGCGTCTGCTTGTCTCCCCGCCCCTGGGTGGTGTGCGGGCGCTTTGCTGCAGGGTCGACTCGAGTGGAGGGGGTTAGCGCCCAGCCGGACGCTTGCAGTCGGAGGGGTCGCTGGCGCTCTGGGGCCGGCCCGGCCGCTTCCCGGCTCGAATCGCAGCTCGCCCTGCGGCCACCCTCACGGTGTGTGCCGTCAGCCCGTGACACGCTCGTGCCCTGGCTAGCAGGCTCTGGCCCCTTCTCTTTGGTCTGTGGTCGAGGGTTCAAGCTACACTGTGGCAGGGGTGCGGTCGGCGGGCGCGGCTGATTTGGTTTCAGCTC
This sequence comes from Taxidea taxus jeffersonii, assembly GCA_003697995.1. NCBI lineage: Eukaryota > Metazoa > Chordata > Mammalia > Carnivora > Mustelidae > Taxidea > Taxidea taxus. Next base: position 25,245 of record RCUC01098634.1, on the reverse strand, counting down.
GGTCCTGGCCTTGGGGTCCGGGCTCGTGGCTGCGTGGGCTCCTTGCCCCGGGCAGAGTCTGCCTGAGGTTCTCTCCCTCCCTCTGTCCTGCCCACTCGCGCGGTGCCTCTCGCAGACAGACACACAGCAAACGTGCACAACCACGGAGCGGTGGGGTTGGAAGGGCCTCCCTCGGCCGGCCTGCCCACACGGTCGCACACGGCGTCTGCGACGGGACGGCCCCACTGAGGCGGTCCCTTCCTCTGCCTGCTAGCCTTCAGGAGCAGCCCTGGGACCCCTACCCGCTGTCCTTCGGCCGGAGGGCAGGACGGCAACCCGCAAGGCCACGGCAGCCCGCAGGGCCCCGTCATCCCTTGGGCGGTCGTCTGTGAGAAACGCACGCACGCGGCCCAGAGCGCCAGGGACGGAAGGTCCCTGCGTCAGCAGCTCTCGTGGGAATGGCCCCCGCCGACCGTCCCTCCTCAGTCACCCTTCCCCCCGGAGCGACCCACCGTCCCGACTGCCCCGTTCATCTTCCCATCGCCCCCACCCGTGAGTCTGCCCCGACGACGTATCCCTGACGGTTTGCTGTGCAGGGCTGAGGTGCTGCCACTGCGAGGGGAGCGCGGCGCCTGGCTCCCGGCAGACTGCACGGCAGCCCATCCCAGGCCATCGGCGGGCCGGGTCACGGGCAAGTCGCGTGTACGTGTCGGGGAGCTGTGGTTGGGGCGGGCCCACGTTCAGTGTGGGGCTGTGTTCTGTCCCCCGACCTCGCTGACATCTGCCGCTGTCTGCCGATTCTGGCCCCTGGGGAGAGCGTGTGGTGGCACCCGTGGTTTTCCTGTGCGCCTCCTTGCGTCGGCTGAGGCATCGTGCCGGTTCTGAGGCTCTCCGTGTTCCGGGCGAGAGCGGGTGCAGACCGGCACGCGCACGGGGGCTTGCCTGCGAGCGAGCTTCGCGACGGAGTCTTGACGAAGAAGTAGTTTCGGGTCCCGACGAAGAGGAGTTTGTCAACGTTTTACCGGGCGGCGGGTCTTGTCCGTGACGGGCTGCACAGATCGCCTGTGCTCTCTCCCCAGGGCCCTGCCGCTGTGCCGTGCTCTCCCGTTTGCGGCCCACCGTGAGCCGGCGTCTGTGCGTGACACCAGGTGCGCCTCTGCGTGTCTCTCTCCCCGCGGAGACGCGCCGTTCTAGCGCTGTCCGCTGCGAGGGCTCTGGGCTGAGCTTTACTCTGGGGCGAGCGGCCGCCCTGCTGGTGAGGGAGCCTCGAGGGTCCTTCCCTCGGGGCGGGTTAGAGCGTCCGGACGGTGAGCCCCTGGTGGCCGGCGTCCCAGGAGCGTCCAGCATGCCTGCGGGTCCGGAGACGCTCCCGAAGGGGCGGCCGGACTTCCCTCCCAGTTGGAGAGGGGCCCCCAGGCTTCTGTCTCCCACGTTTAGGCCTCCCCAGGCCCCCACCTGCCTGCTCCCACCAGCCCTGTGCCGCGCGGCCACTCCGCTTTCCCCATGACTCGCCCAGAGTTGAGCTTGGCTGCTGGATGCGGTTGGTTACCATGCTGTCCTGTTTTCCAGAAGCATTTTCCTCCCTCTCTGTGGGTCTGTGTCTGAGTCCGTGATAGCAGGGCTTTGAGAAGGAACAAAATCAGTTTGACTTTCCAGGCTTCTGTCCTCTCGAGTTGTTGAAGGGCAGCCATTTTTCTTTGGAAATGTACCCGGAACCTTGCGTACCCCTTGAGACAGTCAGAAGTGGCCTAGCGGGTTCCAGAATGGTGGTGGCACGGCTGCGGGGCACTTGCTGGAAAGGCTGCATCCCGGCCGACCGCGGGTCTGCTCTTTAACGAGACCCCTGGGACAGTGTGTGGCTGTCAAGATTAAGCGGCTCCGTGGCTCTAACTCGTTTCGTTTTCCTTCGCCTGGAGCGGTACCTAAATATACAGACTAGGATATTTCCTTGTTGCTGAATTTAACTTTGGATTTCATTTCCACACAGCGTGTCGGACACCCAGCTAGCAGACAAGGTGGAGAAGGCGGTCCTGGAGCGTTTGAAGCCTCTCCTGGTCACGGCCCAGGTAACACAGGCGCTTGCCCTTGGAGCGCCGGACTGGAAGGTGGCCCTCCGTGAGGCCTCGCGGCTGCCGGGCTGCACCATGCTGCGTGGTCCGCCTACGGCGCTGCCCGGCCGCTCAGGGTCCATGGGTGGGTCTTCCGTGCACGTAAGGGACCGAGGCCGGGGAAGAGAGAGTCCCGCGTCTGAGAAAGGGGAGCGTTTAGTTGAGGGAATGAGCTGAAGCTCCAGGCTCCGTTGTTGATGAGATAGATCTGCGGGTGGTGTCGGTGCTCCCACGTCTGCGCGAGTCCTGGGCGCTCTCACCTCCGTGGGCGGGACGGTCTGCGCGGTTTGCCCCGGGCCCACGCCTGAGCGCAGACTGCTGCTCCCTCTCGAGGAGGAGGTGTCATGCGGCAGCCCCCGCAGCCGCCATCCTCCTGCGGGCGGTGAGCCAGAAGTACCGGCTGGCAGGGCACCGGTCGTGGACGTAGCCTTGCCTGCGTGGACATGGAGGCCACGGGGAATGCTGTAATCTCACGTGGAACGGTGTTCTGGGTCCCGGAACGGCCACTGCAGTCCATACCTCCAGTGTGAGAAGAGTGTAGTCGTCGCGAGAGTCCTGGGACATCTCGGGGCAGAGCGGGGGAGGGCTGTCCCCAGCCCAGCCGGCCACCTCCTTGTCTCCTTGCTGAGTGAACCGGCACAGAGATGCGGAGCAGCTGCCGAACAGACAGACCGTCCGTGCGAACGGACACACTCTGGCCGTGTGTCCAAAGTCGGAGGAAGGAAAGGGGCAGAAAGCCAAGAGCAGCACGCAGCTTTTCTGCTCCCGAGGACGCGAGCCAGGAACTGCTGCGGAGCTGACGGTGCCGAAGCCAACGCGGGCCAGAGACCGCGATCGCTCACAGGTCGTGCTTGTCTGTTTGCACAGGGGGTTGGCTCTTCTCAGGAAGCAGATCCTCAGCTGAGGGACCGGCCGTCAGCAGACGTGGCAGCCGCCCAGCCCGCAGAGGAGGTGAGTGCGCGGGGCATCCCGCTGACGCTGCCGGAGTGCCGTGGGAGCGTCCTGCCACGAGGGAAGAACACGGGTTCCTGTGAGCGTGGGGGATCCTGCTCAGGGAGGGGCAGGTGACGGTTCCTCTTGGCTTGCTGATGCTTACAGCGAGATCCCGGAGCCACAGGGTGCTGTGCGTGGCGCCGTCCTCTCCTGAGGACAGGATGTGGCAGTGGCCCGTGGCGCTGAGCGCCGGCAGCCTGCGGCCTGAGAGCAGCCACCGTCTCGTCCTGCCACGTCTCGTCCTGCCTGGCTTTGCCCGCAGTGGGCCTGATGTCCTCTGTGCTGAGGGCCCGTGCTCACTGTCCGGCAGGCTCGCTCACTGAGTGCTGGGCGGCACCCGGGACTGAGCAGGGAGGGATCGGTAAGATTTGGGGAGCACGAGAGCACGTGCTGTGGTCGGGTGCCCTTGCATGCACCCCCGGAGGACCTGTGTCTGGCCCGTGCGGGAGTGTCGCTGCCCCGCGGGGGCTCGGGCTGTGGGGTGGGGGTGGGCCTCCGGCGGGCTGGAAAGTAGCCACGGCTGTCCGCGCCCGGACACGGGGCCGAGCCGGTGTGCAGGCCCAGGCTTAGAGGAAGTGGGACCAAGCGGCAGCGGCCGGTGACACGGGGTCAGGAGGGGTGTGGATTGTGAGGGCGTGTCCCATGCTGTAGCTCGGCCGGTGTCCGGCTGCCTCCTGGGAGCCAGGTCGGTGGGGCTCCCGCTTCACTGTCCCAGCCTCTTGTGTTGGAGTCGTGGGCTCTGCGGCTTCTGAGGCCGGAGGCTGGGAGCGTGACCCGCACACTCGGTGCAGCCCCCGTGTGCCCCGTGCAGCCCGGTCTCAAGCGTCCTTCCTCCTGGCCGAGCGTCTCAGCCAGGGCAGTGTCCCCGAGGGACCGGCAGGGCCGTCAGCAGAGCCGTCAGCAGAACCGTCAGCAGTGGGTTTGAGGGTTACCAGCCTCGCATGTGAGAATGAGACTGTGTAGACCACGGCACTAGGTGGTCTCGAGGAGAGTTAGTGACAAGGACTGCAGCCCTGTCAGCAGCTCATGTCCCCGTGGGCGTCCCCGTGGAGGTCCCCAGGCAGCCACGGAGGGTGTGTGTGTGAAGACTCACTGAAGTCGGCCCGGCGACGTGGGGACAGGCGTGTGCTGTTAACTTGTAGGACCGGCCGCCTTCCCTTCCACGCAGATTCTCAAAGTCCCATCTCGAGAGGGAAGGAGACGTTCGTGTCCCGCTCGCGCCGCGTTCGCTTGCCCACACGACTGGAGCACCTCAGGGCTCCCTTTCTGAAGCGCTCGAGTGTTTTCTGAGTTGAAAGTTGTATGTGCCTGTGACTAGAAATTCAGTCACTCAGCACAAGTGTGGTGTAGAGGGTGAACCGTCCTGCACAGGAGCACTGGGGCGCTCGGTACCCGGCTTGCATCCCTGAGTCGGTGACCTCCGGTGGCCTCCGGATCAACGTGTCGGCAGCTTCCTCAGCTTTTCTGAGGGCACACCGGCTTCCTGCTGTCCTGCCATCCGTAGATGAGAAATGGGACACGTGCAGACACGCGTCTGCATTAACGAGATCCGTGTTCCTGGGTTCCTCTGCTCTAGATGTTTCTGTAACTGCGTTGTCTGATTATTTGGCTAATTTATATTTAACTTAAGGTTGGGCGTTTGTTCCTATCTTTATTGGCCACTAACACACATATTTTTTCCGATCTGCTAGAGGGTTTTTGAGTTGCTGCGGTGGGCACTGTTGGTGGCACGTCCCCACACCCGTGCTCACAGGGCCTTCCGGCTCCGAGACAGGACTGCCCCCGTGTCCCTGCTGAGGGTGAGAGCGAGGCTCGGGCTTGTGGGCACAGCGGGCAGTGCCGGGACCACATGTCCCACGAATGTCTCCTTCCAGAGCCTGATGCCGTCGCTTCCCGGCACACATTCCTTGTAGAACCTCTCAGAGCAGGTCACAGACGTGTCCTAGAATCTGGAGAGCTAGAGCGTGCGTATGGATGCTTCGCGAACCGTAAAGTGCTGTGGGAGTGTAACGAACGCAAGGTCAGGAGAAGCTAGTAACGTGCTCCTGGGTGAAGGGTAGAGAGCCTCCAGTGAGGACAGAGCGCGAGGAGCCCCATGACATCATGAGTGGACGTTCTTCTAGCCTAGAAGCACTCGAGAGCAGGCCGATCGTCTAGACCCGAGCTGCCAGCTAGTGGGCTTTCCCCCGGCCGCGGCACCAGGGGGACGCTCGCCTCGCCCGCTGGCAGGTGCCGCTCACGGTCGTGTGCCTGGTTCGCGGCAACAGCGAAGGTGCCAGTGGCCGCTGTGCTGATGCGGCTGCTCTGGGCTCCTGGCGCAGCCGGGGCGCAACGTGAGGGTTTGGCCGCCGGCCGTCTTGAGGACTTTCATTGCCTCTCCGTCCCTCCCTTGCTTCGCAGGCTGCGGTGTTGGACCGCGCACCCCACAGCCTTCACCGGCTGGGGGACGGTTTGGAAAACGCTGCACACGGGCCCTGGGCCAAGGCCCACCGTGGGGGCTCGGAGTTGGAAGCCTCAGCTGCCGTGGGGGACGGCGGGGACAGCCCGGATCTGGAGACCCTGATGCTGCGGGTGGAGCACATGGAGGTGAGGGCCGGGGCCACCTCCCCCATCCCCGCTCCCGCAGCCCGTGCGCTCGTCCCAGCCCCACCACGGCCGGCACCGCGCCTTGGGAGAGCCGCTTGCCCTCCCCGAGAGTCGGGTGTTTGAGCAGGAAAGCGGGCGTGAGGCGTCAGCTCCCTGCCAGACACAGCTCACGGGCAGGGGCTAGGAGCCCCCCCCAGACGGAGCCGGGCCTGGACTTCCCCAGCCCCCCCGGCATGGGTCCCCGCAGGTCGCACAGCATCTTTGTTCTCTACTTGCTGTCATCCGAGCTTACGCCTCGGCGGGACCCGACCTGGGGCCTGGAGTGTCCCGAGGAGGGAACTGAGGCCCAGTGAGGCAGCGGGTGGTGTGGCTGCCGTCGCCGAGGTGCGCCGGGGCACGGGGTCTCCTGACCCCCGCGCCAGCCGGTCCCGTCCAAGGGCCCCATGGCCGAGTCTCCGTTTGGACTCGCTCCTAAGTAGGAACGGGAAGACTGTTCTGTTGGCTTTTAAGAACACGAAGATGTGTCGTGCGCACCCGTGCCAACACAGTCCCCTTCCCGGGGTAGCCGTCAGGCCTGCAGCGCCCAGAGCAGCCGGCTCCGGCCTCGCGGGCCGATGCAATGTCCGTTCCGACGGAGCCCACGGCTCACGTTTGAAGTGGTCAGTGGCCCTCGTCATGACCGGTCCTCGCGGGCAGTGCTGGTGTCCATTAGAGGTCGTTTAATTCTAGACTCGGCCTCGTGAACGCCCTCGCTGCCCGCTTCCGGCAGGCGCCACATTGCGTCGGTGAACGCTTCTGGCGCGGAATGAAACTACTCTTTGCTCATACGTTAAACTTCTTTTTTTAAAGAAATACCAGGAGACGGTTCGCCAGAGATACAGTAAAATCGAATATGCTGATCCTCAGCTGCGGGGGCAGGAGGGAGAGACGGGTGAGTGCCCCCCCCCCCACCGTATGCCGCGGGGTTTTGGACGCTCGGGAGTGTTGCTGACCTGGGCGTGCGCGGCCCTGAAGGCTGCAGCGCGTGGTCGGCAGCTAGAGGGTCGCCTTTCTCTGTGGCTCTTCTTCCTTTTGAGACGAAGCTTACACGTGATGAAAAGCACGGATATGAATCGTGTCCGTAGGTGGGTCGTGGCAAGCGGGTACATGGCGGGCTTCTCGCACGTGGACGCGCCGCCAGTCGATCCGCGTCCGGGCCGGTCCTGGGCTGTTGGGGACCAGCACGATGAGCATGTTGGTGTGTGGCCTGGCGGGCGCCGGGTCCCAGGACAGGGCCGTGCTTCACTCTGGGGAAGCTGCCAAGCCTGCGCCCGGGCGCCCGGCGGTCTGTGACTGCAGCCGTGGTGACGGGCGTGGACTTGCGTCTCGTCCTGGTGGTTTCACATCCTCCGTGAAGCTGGCGTGTAGCACGCTTCTCCGTGACGGTCAGCAGTGCTGTCTGCGCGAGGCTTCCTGCTGTGTCGTACGTTGTTGGACATCGTGGGGTCTGGTCTGGAGCCGTAGGGTTCTCTGTGCCCTGAGACAAGTTCTTTGTCCATCGCATCCCTTGTCTTCCTCACACCAGCTTCACTGAGCTGCGACTCACCTTCCTCAGACTCGGCCTTCGGAGCGCGTGGCCCGGTGGTTTCTCGTGTTTGCGGAGCTGTCTGACCCCGGGACGTCGGCCCCGCGCCGGCCCCGCTCCCGCGGCCGCGAGTCTCCTCGGACAGTCGCGGGCTGGTGTTTCCCGCGCTCGCTCTCAGGTGTAGCTTGTAGGGAGACGGCTCTGACTTTGAAAAGTCTAACGTCAACTCTTTCCTCTTTTTGTTGGATCTAAGAAATCTTTGCCTACCCCCAGGTTCAGAAGGGGGTGTCTCGTTTTCCTCTAGAAGCTTTTTGGGTTTAGCTTTTGTGTGTAGGGTTGGGTCCGTCGTCGAATGAAAGTCGGCCTGGACGAGAGGTGGAGGAGAAGGTCCGGTTTTGGTTCTCCTCCCGAGGGACAGCCCCACGGTGCCCGGCCGTCCGTGGAGGAGACGCCCGCTTCCCCCCACCGGCCGCACGTGGACGCAGTCGCCGGCTCCTGTCACAGCTGTGGCCGACGTGCCGCTCAGTGGCGGCCGCCTCGTGGCCGTGGGGAGGCGCCGCACACGGGGCGTGAGTGCGAAGCATTGGCGGGGGGTGGCGGCCGCTGCTCTTCTAGGATCGGGGTGTGGGGTACGAGCTGGGCAAGCGTGCGCCATGCCACATGCTGTCTAAGCGCAGCGCTGATTTGGGTCTTTCATGTGTTCTGTGGTTCTCAAGCCGCTGCCCTCAGCTCGTGGCGTGTCGCCCCAGCCGACACCGGGTGGTGGCAGAGCCGCGCAGCTGCTCTGGGAGGCTGGGGTCCCTGGCCCCACCTGTGCGGGGCTCCTGCTGCCCCCACTCCGGAGCTCGACTCCTGCCTCCCTCCCTCGCCTGCGAGCTCCCGCGGCCGTCGTGCCCGTCCTGTGTCGGGGTCGCTGGTGGAGGGATGCCCCCTCCCAGCCAGGCCACAGAGCTGAGGCCACACGTGTGTCCTGCCGAGCGCGCGCAGCGGGTCGCGTTGTGCAGCAGCCGCTCATATGCAGGACTCTGCTCTCGATGCAAGGACAGTTCGGGTCATCAGTCGCTGCTGCTGAGCACGTGAAGGCTCGGCGTGCCCCCGACGAGCGCGGGCGACCCCAAGAGTGAGCAGTCCTTGCCTGGGAAGTCCCGGGGTCCCGTGTCTGTTGCTCTGGTCGCGTGCCCAGCTGTACCGCAGAACCGCCTGAGAGTGGTTTTCCTTCTGTCCTCTGCTTGTGAACGGTGGCCAGCTGTCCTGTGTGGCATTTGTGCAAGCGCTGAGGGATGTAGCGTTTCCGACAAGGACGCCGTAGGCGCATCAGCGTGCATCCGGCTCCCAGGGCTATTTCCAGAGAGCAGCACGCCTTTTCTTCCTTTACGTGGAACACCCTTCAAGTCTGATGAGCCAGAGCTCAGAGGGCTGTCAAGCTCCAGGCTCGTTAGTAAGCCCGTGTTCTGACTCCCGCCGCAGCTCTCTCCCCGCGATGCCCAGAGAGGCTGGACCAGCTCATGAAGCGTTCCAGCGCGCGTGCGTCTTTCCTTCCCCAGGAATCAAACCATCTCGGGGTTAACTACGAACCCAGGGGCTCAGGCATCCTCGAGTGCTGGTCCCGACGGGAGCCCGCCTCTCCTGGGGCTTCGCACAAGCCTCTGGCAGAGCATCCTCCAAGCCCACGAGGCTCTTGAGCGGGCTCATCGCGTCTTAACACTGAGTCCTTGTCGTGACTTTAAGTTCGCCTTTTCTTTACAAACCGGAGCGTTTTTGCCCTGCTGGACCCTGGTCAGGTTTGAGAGATGGGTGTGTGGCCTCGTCGCAGGCCCGCTGCAAGGATGGCTCTGGGAAGCCCACCCGCGTGTCTCTCCGTGCGGTCACTCTCTGCTTCTCTTCTAGGGCGAGCACCCCCAGCAGTAAGGGAAAGGCCTCTTTCTCCTCATCCAATCAGGATCACAAAGACCCCAGCTCGCAGAGACCCAGACGTGAACATCGTGTTGGAAAAACCCAGGAATGCCAAGTGAGTGGCGCTGAGACCCGCGTCAGACCCGCGTCCAGGCACTGGCTTGCCTCTGTGAAGCCCCAGGGTCCTTTGATTCCCACAAGACAGAGCCAGACCTCCCGAGCTCCCGGAAGGCCCCGTGAAGTAGCGCGCTTGCGGGGCAGGCAGGCCTCCGAGGGCAGCGCCACTGTCCCGGCTCGTATCCTATGACAGACCTGCTTGAGCGCGCACTCTGGCCTCCGGCACAGGGACTCCTGCCACGGGCAGGGCGAGCAGGGCGCGGTGCGGGGTGCTGGCTTTGTTCAGGCAGGGGAGAAGCCTTCGCCCGTCCACGCGGTGCATGGGGGGACCCACTCAGCCCTGCTATGATGAGCAGGACGCTTTCCTGACTGCCTTCTTTCCCTCAGTTCCCTGGATGAAAGCGTGGGGATGGATGAGAGGTCTGAGAAGAGCGGGGCCCCCCTTGCGCCCTTCCCGGAAGAGTTTCCGCAGAAGGAAGGCCGGACTGCGCTGCACATTCCCCCAGGCCTGCGGCACAGCATTGGCGCCTACTGTACCCGCTTCGAGCAGTACCTCCGCCTTGTTGCACACGAGGCTGTGGGCGCCTTCAACCCGTGGCTGTTGGCTGAGAGGTCAGTACGGTGCTGCGGCCGTGCGGGGGGCCAGGTGCTGAGCGGGAGCTCCCAGAAGGCTGGCAGAGGGACAGGCCGCATGTGGGCTCCCGAGGCGGGCTTTCTCTGCCACCTGCCGTTTCAGGCAGAGGAGCTGGCGAAGCAGGGTCCTGTCACTGTGTCTGGAGCGCTGGGCGGCCTCCCTGTCGGGTCCGTGACCCGAGCCAGCTGGGCAGGGGCGCCTCCCGAGAGGGGTGGCTGCCTGGGGTCCTCCCGCTGCCGGCACCTGGAGAAGGAGTGTAAACCGTGCACTGAAAGACACGTTAAGTCTGCTCCTTTGGACTACGGTGCACGTGCGGGTCCTGACCAGCACCTGACGCAGCTCTGCGGGCGGCTGCCGTCCCTGTCCCTGCACGGGTGCCGGGCTGCGGCCAGCCCTCCCTCTGGCCACTGCGGGCCGGTGCCGAGAAGTCCTTCCCGCCGCACCCTGCATGCCTGCCCTGCACGCTCGCCCCGCACGCCCGCTCGCCCCGCACGCACAGATGCTCCCCTTACGACTGATCCCTGGCCTCCACACCCCTTGTCTCCTGAGACCCTCTTTCCTTCCCTCCAAAATGGGCCCGACCGCTTTCCGGATCTGTGGAGCGGCTCTTGTCCTGGGCCGTCCCTCTCTCGGCACCTGTGCGAGCAGCCCCCACCCGCCTCCCCAGGGGTCTCCTGCCCCGTGCAGCGAGGCCAGGCTGACACGCTGCGTCTGTGGCCTTCGTGCCGTCTTCCCCGCGGACTCACGTCTGCTGCATTTCCGTCGCGGGTGTCTTGGTTCCGAGCTCGCGGCTCCCTTCCCTTGCAGGGGCGGAGGGGGCCCCTCCTGCACACTTGGCCTCCCCTCCAACCGCCTCCACCCTGGGCGGCCTTTGTGCTCCGTGGGTCCATCGGCGGGCCTCTCCCTGCAGCTGCCCCCCACCCCCAGCCATGGGTTTCTCCGTTCCTTGCGCCGCTGGCCCCTTAGGGTTCCAGTCCCTGCCCTTCGTCCTCCCCAGTCTTGGGCGTTTCTCCTCTGCGTCTGTTGTGCGTGGTCTCCTGCCGAAGGTCTGTGTTCCGATTCTTTGTCTTGCTCTGAAGTGGGATCGGGATGGTGGCTCGTGTCCGGCCCCTGCGTTGCCCCCGAGCCTTCCCTTTCCCATGCCGTGCCCACCGAGCCTCTGGGGCCATTGTTCTGCGGGCACTGCACGTGTGTCTTCTGGGGAGGAGGACGGGGAAGCCTGCCGGCCTCGTTCGCTCACGCACGGTGGCACGCTCCCTCCTCCCAAACCTGCCTGGGTCGGTTCGGCCGATGGGCCTGTGGAACATCCGGAACGAGCCGAGGAGGACAGACTGTCCATTGAGCGGTCTTCCCATGATCCCTGATGCCTTTTGTCCACCGTCCTACTCTGGGCCCCCGAGGAGTCCACGGGTTAGGGGCAGCGGCACTTCGGTGGGGGTTCCCGCTGGGTAGTGAAGGGACCGCGCGTCCGCACGTCCCGGCTCCGGGGCTGCCGCTCCGGTCTTGTTCTCTTGCGGGCTTCCCGGGCTGAGGGTCGTTTCCACCGCAACCTGCAGCAGCCTCTGGGGTGAAGGGAGTGAGCGCAGCTTTACTCGTGCTCTTCACGCCTCCACCGCTGCCCCGAGAGCAGCGCTGTTCCCGTGTGGGGAAGGAGCGGGCGGCGCCGTCGGGTGGGAGGGTGCTCGCGGGAGGGGCCCAGGCGGTGTCGCTCAGCAGAAGCAGACTCACGGGGGGTTCCGGAGACCTGTGGCCGGATCGGGCGGGGGTGGGCCGTGAACTTACCGTCCTTCCTGTCGTGCTCCGCGTCACCCGAAGGCCGTGTGAAGCGGGATGATGGCCAACGGGGATGAGCAGGCGCCGCAGGCCGGCGGCAGAAGACCCAGCTGCCAGGAGCGCCGCGCAGACCCGGGGCGAGGGGTGTGGGTGAGTGGGAGGGGTGGGCGGACTCTCAGAAGGACTCAAGCCAGACCAACCAGGATGCATGTCCTCGGGAGCGAAGGACGCGGGTACAGCGGGACAGGAGCCCGGGACACTGAAGGAGGAGCTCTGGAGGAAGAGAACACAAGTACAACGACCGGAGTCCCCGGAGAGCTTCATGGGCGAAGCCAGGCCTCCCCGGAGCGCAGCAGCAGAGCGAGCAGACGGCAGGAAAGACAGGACTTTACGGGTTCACAGCTGGTTCTAGGGTCACAAGTCTAGGAGGCGTCCCGGAGCTGTGGGTTCAGCGGCTGGAACATGGGTCGCGTTCTGGAGGCTGGGACGTCTGAGGCCGGTGTGCGAGCGGCCTGCTCTCTGGGGAGATGGCGGCTGTCCCCGGGGCCCCTTCCTACGGGGCCTGAGCGTCAGTCCTCCCCCTGCGGCTGGGGCTTCGACAGGCTCCCTTTGTGGGGACACACACGTTCGGCCAATGGCGGTAGCCTCTGGCAGTGGGAGCTGCGCCCGTGAGAACAGGGAAGGCGTGGGAGACCGAAGGACACACAGCAGGCAGCGCCCCGGAGGCCGCCCGCCCGGTGAGTGGGTGAGCGAGGAGCGAAGGCACAGGCTGGGCAGAGCGCGCCTCGGGACGTCATTACAGAAGCCGCGTTTTCAGTACGACTCCGCTAGGTGCGCGAGCTTCCCGCAGTCTCCCGAGTTCAGAGCTCAGCGGCGCCGTGCAACGAGACGGCAGTGAAGACGCGCTCACACACAGCGTCCAGAAATGCGGAAGCCGGGCAGCGCTCCTCCGTGAGCCCCTGGGGGCCTGGGGCACCAGCACGGCGCGGGCATCCCGGGAAGCAAGACAGGACTTAGGAAGTGAGACTCCGGCGCCGAAAGCCATCACGCGAGGGAAACGACTCAGTGGGTGCAGGGAGCCCCCGCCCTGGTGGAGGGAGGACGGAGGGCCGCGGAGGGTCGGTGGGAGGGTGGAGACAGGAAGGAAACAGGGCTGTTACGCGACACATGGGGGCACCTTTGCATCTGTCTCATAGTTTGGGGTGGGCGAGGGCCAGGAATGTCGAGAGTGTAACGGGTGATTCTGGTCGTGGTGGCCATGGGAATCTGGACCACCTCCCGCTCGGGACAGACGGAGCCTCCACAAGCTACTAGCGGATGGTGGTCAGCCCGGGGGCCCGGGGCCTTCTGAGGACCTTCGGAGACGGAGCCCGGGGGTGGGAGCCCAGCACTTGCCGCGGCTGCCTGGGAACGTTCCTTGCGGGTGACTGGGCCCCGTGGGCAGCACTCCGGGCATCAGGACAGGGCTGGGCATGCCGTCCACACTGCTGGAGCCTCGGACCATGGGTTCCAGAAGGTCTACAAGCCCCGAACGTGGAAAGTGAGAAGAAATCCATGTATAGGTGCACGTCGCAGTTTTCGTGAAAAATGAGGAAACGTGAAAATCACTCGGAGGAGGGAAGAGCGGGAAGCAGAGCGCGAGAGGCCGGGGGACGCGGCGTCCTGTAAAGGGCAGAGGGGAGAGGGCCGCCGCTCTGACGTGGGGTGCATCGTGGAGGTGAGACGGGTTCCGGACGAGGTAAGTGGGGACATTTGTCACCGGCCACTTTGCCATGGGAGATGGCAAACGCGCAGCTCTGGGCAGGGCAGGAGCGGCGCCAGAAGAGAGGGGGGCGCGTGTGCGGCGGCAGGTGTCCGTGGGCACCATGACGCCTGCTCACAACGCGGCAGGACGAGCGTGACACTGCTCCAGAACTCTGGGAGCCACTGGGGAGACGGTGAGAATGTCCGCGGTCAGGCCTGGCGTGTGGGAACGTGGGAGCAGACTGTGCAACGTCCACGGGAGCAGCGAGGAGAAAATACCACAAATCCCCACAGAGTGGAGAGGCAGGAGAGGGGAGAGAGCCGGTGGACGAGGAGAAAGTAGCCTCCCCGGCTGCGAGGGGCTCCGACGCATCGGGTTGCCCTAAGGGGAGAAGACCGTTCGCGTCCGGGGGGACGGTCCGAGCCGCAGGAGCCCCACACGTCCGGGTGGGGGCGGCCGCATGCTGTGGCTCTGCTGGGGGCCCCACGTTTGTGTTTCTCACCCATCCACCCGTCCCCCCCAAGCCCCCCAACTTGGAATGAGCGGAAACTCGAACCTCCCGGTATTTCCCACCAGTAACACGATCTCGGGAGAGGGGCAGATGGCATCCAGTCCGAGCGGCTTGGACACGGCTCCTGCGCCCTCAGTGAAGCCCGGAGAGCCATGGCCACATGTGTTTCTGCTTGGTGGGCGTCTGGCGTGGACACAGGAGGGTCGATTAGTGCATGCGTCTGCGCACCGGGAGGGAGGGAGGCCGGATACGAGATGGACGCGGCAGATGTCCTCTTGTCCATCTGGCCCGTCTGCTGAGAGCCTCCATGCCGCGGCCCCAGGAGCACAGAGCACACCAGCTCCTGAGTGCTGTTCTCCCCAAAATGTGCCCGAGCCCCTCGGGGAAACAGCCGGGTCTGGGTACGTGGCTTAGAGTGGGCACCACAGTCGAACCATCCCCCTGAGCCAGGAAGGAGGGGTCAGAGGACCAGGGGGCAGTTGGGGGGACCCGGGAGCAGCCGGGGGTGGGCGCCTGTGGCCATGTGGGACACGGGTATAGAGACACAGCGTCTGCACAAATGCCCGGGATCGGTTAGAGCCTGGGCTGGCCAGGGGCTGCAAGGCCCCGCTGCTGGGAATGAAGGAGGGAGGGAGGGGGGAGCACGCGAGTGTGTCTGGGAAGGAAAGCTCCTCCCTGCAGCGACCTGACGGCAGCCTGGCCTGCACCTGTGTCCAAGTCCCGCGATCAGGCTCCCTTGCCGGGGGACTGGCATGGCCAAGGAGCTGGCCGCGCCCTGCAGCACCCCTGTAAGCCACATGGGACGGCGGATGCACTGAGGGACACGGCGTCTGTCCTGTGGCCTCTGTGCCAAAGGCTTGTGACCTGAGTGACCCCGAGGAAACATCAGACAGGCCTGGACTGGGGGACATTCCACAAATAAAGGCCTTGCTCTTGTGGAAAGTGTCCAGGTCACGAGAGACAGACTGGGGGCGGCTGCAGGCTTGCGGGGGAGCTGGAGAGGCGGCGGGCAGCGGCTACCGCTGGCCTGCCCCAGAGTAGACGTGTGGCACTGGCGGCCGTGAGCCTGTGTCCTGTCAGGGGCAGCGTGGGGGTGACTGTCCCGGAGGAGATACCCGGGGGGCGGGGCGGGCAGAGTGGCGGGGCCTCCGTGCGGACGCCAGGCCCGGCCCCAGCCTGGCTGGGGGGTCCGGGCGAGCGGGGCCTCCCGCCTGCTGCTCCCTGCGCAGAGGTGCCGGGGCCCCTGGAATCTGCATGTGAGGCTCGGGGCCGCCTGCTGGGTGGGTCCCGCCTCCTGTGGCCATGGCCGTGCAGCTGTGTTGTTTGTCTTCCAGCTTCTCCGACGAGCTGGTGGATGAAGCTCTGGGGGCTGTGGCCGCGGAGCTGGAGGATGCGTGCGAGGACTACGCAGAAGCCGTGTTCACCTCGGAGTTCCTGGAGCCCGCGGCCTGAGGGCTCCATCTGCAGTGACCTTCTCTCTGGGGTGCACAGGAGCCCCTGAGCCCAGCTGCCCCTCTGCACCGCCTGGGTGCCGCCACGGGGAGGGGCCGCTTTGCATCCTCTCGTGGTCGTGGCGATGGCTCTGGTGGTCCATGACGGAGAGCAGGGTGTTTCTCAGTGCCCGGAAGTTGTGAATTACGACAATATATAGTTTCTCAATGTGTAGTTTTCCTATTGAAATCCTGTTGTTTTCCCACTGAGTCTGGTGACAGGAGCATTGGGAGAGGTGCCGGCGGGTGCATTTCCCTCGAGGCGCCCGTGGCTCCTGCGCTCCTGTCATCCGGAGCTCGCTTCCGTCGGTCCCCGCGACACCACGCCATGTGGACGGAGCCCGCCAGCCCTCGGCGTCCTGCCCGCCAGTTCTCACCCTGGCGGTCCTCTGCATCGTGGTCCGCAGGCTTCTCTCGCCCTGGCGGATGTGTTCCGATGTCCAGACTGTGTCAGGACGCGGGGGCCATCGGAGGCCATCAGGAGGGTCCCAAGCTGGCGTCCCTGCCCTCTGGGCCAGCATATTCCACGCCTGTGGACCCAAGGAGGACCAGGCGGGAGGAGAGGACCAGCCTGGATGCGGGAAGCCCTGCGGGTTCCCCGGGAGAGGAAGACACCTAAGAGCCACAGTTGTTTCGTCTTCTCGTCTCCAAGCTGTGTTTTACCAAGAAGAGCCTCTGGCTTTTCAGAAAAAGGAAAGGAATGTGCATAAAAGTGAGGCCACTTCCTGGAAGAAGGTTCCCTCCGTCGGCTGGCCTGGGCTCAGCTCGGCCGTGGATGCTGTGACTCCTTAGGACGCGGTCGGTGTCACAGCTGGACTTTCTCCGGCGCGAGCGTGTGGGAGGCGCCCGCGTGAGGGGCTTGGCCACACTGCCGCGCGCACACCTGGGTCGGGGCGGTGCTGGCCTTCCGCTCAATTCGCGTGGCCTCGGTGGCTCGAAGTCGTCTGTGTGGCAGTTTTACTGCGCTGACTTCAGTAAACTCGGGATGTTCCAGTGCGTGCGTGTCTGTCTGAAATGGTCCCCGCCCCCCGACCGCGTCTGGTGGGGCCTCGGGCTTGGAAAGGAGCGGCAGTGACCCGAGGGTGGGACATGCGCTCCCTGCTTGCGGCACTCGTGCGAGAAGGGCGGCGCCGCTCCCCCGGGACGGGGCTCGTAAGGGGGCGGGGACCTAGCCTGTCTCCTGGGTGGCATGATGCGGGGTGCCACGTCTGAGACGCTGCTGCCCTGGGAATGCCAGGCCGGTTCGAGAAGTGCCACGTGCGTTGGCTGACGGGGCCTCCCTCCTCCACCCACTGGCGGCACTGGGGGCCCCAGAGGGAAGGGGGTGGTGGTCTTCCTTCGTCCCTGCCCGTGAGGGGCCGAGGAGGAGGAAGCGTCTCAGTGAAGCCCTCGGGGCCAGTGGGACAGGAAGGGCCTCCGGACAGGGTCAGCGAGTTTCCGGCCTTTCTGGGCCGCAGGAACGCAGCAGGAAGGCAGAGTGGCAGGTGGGTCCCCTTCCCCCGGCTGGCCTGCTCCTGGCGGCCCGCGGCTGCAGAGCGGAGACATGGGGCTTCTCCAGACCTCGGGAGTGTTACCAAGCGCCCTCGGTGAGGGTCCCGGGAATCCCCGGTGGGGACCGCAGTGATCCCAGGCCTCCTCCCATCCCCAGCCCACCCACCCCTCTGTCCCTCCAGGCCCACCCAGGGACTCCCCCTTCTCTTCTCCTCCCTGCAGCCCCCTCCCATACTGCCTGGCTCTTCCCTGGGCCTTGGCAGGGGCTGGGCCGCAGAGCCATGGGTTGGCCTGAGAAGCCCCCGCCCCATTGGGTGGGACCCTCAGGCCCAGAGGTCCGGGTCCCCCTTCCTGGCCACTTGAAGAAGGCAAGGAGGGTCCCCTGAGGCTGGGGAGGGGAAGCGGCCGCCTTCAACCTGCCTCGCCTACCCCCCGACCCCACCCGGCCCTGTGTGCCAGCAGGGACCGGCCGGCTGGGGGTGGGGAGCCAAGGGGTGAGGTCCCGTGGGACCTCTGTGCCTCGGTTTCCCACTCTGTGACACCGGGGGGGGAAGTGAATCATGCAAACGTCTCATCGTGCGGCTGGTCTCCTGGCCTGTCCCCAGGGGTCTCCCCCAGCTGGTCGTCCGGCTGCCGCAGTCGGACGTCCCTCGTGGCCTCTAGACGCTGCTCCCCTGAGCCGGCAGGCCTTCCTGAGCCACACTTGAAGCAGGAGAGGAAATACCGCCAGTCCTGCTGTGTGCAGGAGGCTTCAGGCCGCGGAACCGGTGAGAGGCGTGCTGAGTCTTACGGGCAGCGTCCGGTGTGTTCTGTGTCTTGGGACTGTCGAATAGACGCCGCGGGGACGGTCTGCAGGCCGTAGCAGACATCACCTGAGAACACAGTCTCCATCTTCGCTGACGGTGGTCCTGCCCCACGCTGGGCACCCTGCTCCGTCCTGGGCCTCCCGACAGGCCTGCCCCATCCCTGTCGCCCTGCTGGGGCTGGACCCAGCACCCACCCGTGGCGGCGGCCACTGAGTGCCCACTGCGCTCCGGGTGCCTTGCTGCTTGCGCCCAGCACTGGGGCAGACTGTGGACCCCTTCACGGGTGGGATGGGGACTAGGCAGCCGAAAGTGACCGTCCACAGGGCATGCAGTGGTGCACGGGACCCTGGTGTCACCGGAGCAGGCGCCCCATGGCCTCGCCCCTGAGCCGGGCTGCAACCCCACTGTGGCCCTGTGGTCTCAGCTGCACCCCGAGCTCGCCCTGGTTTCCTTCTGCCCTGCTAAAAGCTTCCTTTCCCGAGGGGCCCCCACCTGGGGCGACTCCCTGGTCTGTAACCGGCCCATCCTGACCTAACCCTGGGCTCTGGGCAGCCAGGTCTCAGCCACGGGTCCCTGCGGCCACATGGACGGACCAGGGGAAAGGGGCATCGAGGCCCTGCTGCCTGAGCTGCGGGACCAGCTGGCGGCCGGGCAGACCTGCCCATGGACGCCCCCAAAAGCCCCGTGTCTCCCCAGACTGGGCAGTTCCTGCAAGGCTCCCTGCCGGCCACAGCGACCCAGGGACAGCACAGGCCGTCCCTCCTCCAGAGGCCCGAGCACGACGGTGAGAGAGGAGAACGGGCTGTGGTGGGGGCCGAGGAGCTGACTCCCCTTTCCTGAGCCTGGGCTGCAATTTTGGTGGTCTTCATGGAGGAGGCAGCCTTGGAACCAGACCTTGACTGATGGGTGGGGCTGCAGTGAGGGAAGGAGGGGGCAGCATGGCAAGGCCTGCCGTGGACAGCAGGCCACAGGGTGCAGATGGTGTGGTTAGTGTGGGTGACGGAGTGGGAGGACCCCCCCCCCGGGCCCCTCGGCACCGGCACGGCCCCAGACACGCTATTCCCTGGCCACGTCGGCCCTCCCTGGGAAGTGCGATCTGCCCCAGACTCAGCCCTCCTCTGGCATCCTGGTCTTCCTCCGGGTCTGCGCGGGGGAGGCCCTGCCGCACGCCCGGCCACCCCTGGTCCATGCTCACGAAAGCAGCCAGCGACGCGTGTGCGAGGGATGCAGGTGTGGGTCAGGGTCGCTGCTCCAACAACAACCCGGGCCCAGAGGGAACCGCGAGGCTCACGGGATGGCACATCCTGAGGCTGAGCCTGCGGGAGGCTGAGGGCCCTGCGGGCACAGTCTTGGAGGTCAGCTCCGTCCACGGCGGCCTCCTGGCCATGTCACATCCCGGTCATGGACTGTGTACCTGCTCCGTGTGACGGGAGACGTGCAGGGCCCCCTGGGGGTCAGAAGGAAACATGGACACGCATGCACACACGCGTACGCATAACTCAGTGCACACACATGCACGCACGCACAGACACAGGGCTCCAGTTTCGGGGGCTCACAGTCCCTGGATCCAGGCAGGCAGGAAGCCCAGTTAGGGAAGGCCCCTCCCCATAGCACTCCCCGGCCTGACTGTTGGCCGAGCGGGACCCCGCAGGGGGCTTGCTCTCGTCTCAGGGTGGACGGAGGAAGGTCTGCTGCCCCCTTTCCTGCAGAACAGGGGCGGGTCTCATCGGGGTCCCTGGGGTCACCCGGGTCAGTGGCTCTGCACCCAAGGTCCTGGGCCTGGTGTGCACCTGCTTCCCCCGACCCCACGGATGGTGCTGCCTCCCATCAGGTCCCGCCCCAGGATTTGCAGGGACTGAGGTGGGGGAAGAGGCAGCTGAGGCTCATGGCATCCGAGGCGGAGTCGGGGGAGGAGGGCAGGAGGGGCAGGAGGGGGGCTTGCAAGTTTTACTTCCGACAGCTCGAAGGGGAGTTCGAACTCTGGCAATCAGTGTTCTTGTTCCCCGAGTGTGGAAACATCAGGACGTGGCAGCCATGCACGAGGACCCCGCCGCCCCGGCGGTTTCTGGAGGCTGCACACAGCACCCGATCGCGCCCCTGACCGCAGACTGCGCACTGTCCACAAGGCCTCAGGAGTGCGCTCCGGGGGCCGCGAGGTCCCCGGCGTCTAAGTAATTTGGATTCACGATGCAGCCTCCCCTCGGAAGCACGTGGCACCGCCACCGTCCTTAGCCTGCAGTCGAGGTGAGGCCAGAGGCACCTCCCGCTCCCATCCAGGGGCCAGGAGTGCCCGCGTGTCCTGGGCGTGGCTGGTGGCCCCACTGAGCAATGTGGACACGGGGGCGGGCAGTGCGGGCGTCCGTGGTGAAGGCGGGGCTGCCAGGCAAGTCTGCTCCTGGAGCTGGTCTCTGGGCGGCCTGGCGTCCTGCCTGCTCCTCGGGGTCTCAGACCCCGGTAAAGTCTGCTTGTGCGGGAGAGCCTGAGCGTGTGCCTGTGGTGGCGGGAAGCGCCCCAGGGCACTCTGCTCCGCGTGCTGTCTGCCTGCCCCGTGCACCTCTGTCTGCTGTGCGTCTGTTCCCTCTGCCTGCTGCGGGCGCGCCGCGGGTCTGCGCTGAGCCCTGCGGGGGCTGGCACGCTCGCTGCTGCTCCTGGCGGTGGGGAAAGGACAGCAGGACAAGGAGGGAGTAGAAGGGGCTCCTACCACGAGCCAGGGGTCACCCTCGTTTTCGGGGCACTGGGAGCCGCGTTGGACCTGCAGCACCTGGGGCCCTATGTCTGCAGCTGTGCAGTGAGGTGCGGGTCTGCCCCGCTGGCGCTGGCCCTGGGTGGGGTTTGGGTCCTTCCTCACTGGCACAGAGGATGCCAGAGTGTTCGGGTTCCCTCCCGGGACCCAGGATCTGCAAAGGAAGCACAGCGTGTGCCCCTCCCCGGCTCCTGGCTGCCACACCGCTTCCCTCCCTGAGCGCCGGCTCTGGTGGCTCTTGTTTCTGCCCTGGGAGGGGATTTACATGCTAAGGGGATTTCTGTTTCTAGATCTGCCTGTTCACTGGCCGTCAGCCCTTCTGGGCCAGGATGTGTCCTTGAGTGACTACGGTCCTTCAGCTGCTAATCTAAGCGGCACCTGCCAGGTGCCGTGTGTCCCATGGTGGCCTCCCGGGCGCGGCTCGGGAGGGAGGCTTCTGCGTTTGGAGAAGCCTGTGCTGCTGGGGGTCCCTGAGGTGCCTTTGCTCTCCGCCAGAAGTCTAGTATATCCTTAATAAGTGGACTCATCCACTTCCCGACCCTTGTCACATTCAGCCTTTTGGTCATTGGTACATAGCCCCACAGCACCGCCGGGAGGCCTCCCAGGCCAGGTGGGCTGTGCCCATGCTGGCAGAATATGGGACCTGCCAGTGGAGAGCCCCCGACTCCTGGTGCCCTGCTGTCCTGCTGTCCTAGGTCGTCTTCCCTCTGGAGATAGAGGGGGTCATGGCTGGCAGACCTGGTCCGCCACTTAGGACCCGAAAAAAGATACCTGGCTTCTAGCCTCGGTTTCCTCATCTGTAAAATGGGAATGATTGATGGGCTGCTGTCAGGACTAAACACAGTCCCTCACGAGGAAGGTGTGTGACACCTGTAGGGCTGCGGTGGCCGCTCAGAGAGACCCTGTCACTGCTGTTCCAAGGAGAGGAAGAGCTCCCAGCCCAACAGAGGTCCCCAGTTCCTGGCAGAATTCAGAGGCAGAAAGGTGGACACAATGACCCCTTGTTTGGGGTTCCCTCCCCATCGGCCCCTGTCTGGGCTTATCCAGCTGTCTGAGTGCCGAGCACTGGGTGCTCTCCAGGGAGCCGACACAGACTTTGAGCTCCATCGGCCACAGGACCTTTGCCCGCACACGGCCGCCCCGGGAGCCTTCCCCACACGTGGCGACGGGGCTGCCAAGGTTTAACCCCACGCCGACAGGTGCTGCCGGGGAGCACACGGGAGGGGCTGCTCTCGCCGTGAGTGGTCTGTTTCCATCCAGTCCCTGTTTATGTTTGGTCCGAGAGTAACGTGAAGACGGCTGGACCTAGTCTCGGCCTCAAACACAAAACACTGTCAGGCTGAAGGAGGAGGTGGGACGGCCCCGCCCCTGCAGACTCCCCCAGCCCTGCGAGGGGCGCACCGCACTGTGGCCCTCAGTGACCTTGGCGCTCAGCGGGTTCTGCGAGACCTCCGCCTCCGCAGATGTCTTTGGGAGATGCCGAGGACGCGCGCACACAATGGCCTAGATTTTTCAGCCCCTCCTGGGCACGGGATGGGGGCCGGTAGCCGCTGTGGAACCATGGAACATGGGGCGTGGCCCGCCAGGTTGGGGCTGTGCTGGCGGGGGGGGGGGGGGCTTACGCTCGGGGGCCAGGGCTCCCCCGAGGGCTAACTCGCTGATCTTAAGGGATCGCTGGCGAGCACCTTGGCCACTGAGCGCCTCCTTCCCCGACTGCGCTGGGAGGCCGTGGTTATCCGGCCCAGGGGTGGGTCAGGCAGGGTCCGAGCCCCTCCTGGGGTGGGCAGTGGAGGCGCGGGCTAGGTTAGCCGCAGAAGCTGCCGGCCAGGGGGAAGAGCTCGCTCCCCCGGCTCCCACGCGGCGGGCAGGGCTGGGCAGCTCCTCCCTGGCCTCTGCTCCTGAGGCTGCCTCTGGGAATGGAAGTGGCCCCCGTGGACAGCCGCCCCGGGAAGGCTGCAGGGAGGGACGGTGCGACCGGCAGGCGGGGCTGGCAGAGGCCACAGGCCTTCCCCTGACGTCGGTCAGCAGCGGGCAGCGAGGAGTTGCTTGGCTGGGCCTGAGCTGGGAGCGGCTGCGCCAGGCCTGCTGGGCACCGTGGTACCCACCGCAGCAGCCGGTGTGTCCAGGACGGAAATGAGTGTAGTCGGGCGTGACTGCCCTTCGTGGGGCCATGTTGGCTCTGGTGGCAGGCGTGTCCCTTTCCAAGTGCCCAGGTCCAGGCCAGCCCCGCTCCCTGGAGCTCTCCCACGGGTCCAATCCGTGCACATTCTCGGGCCGTGGGGTGTGGCTGGGCCCCCGGAGCCGCCCACCGCCCGCCGCCCTGGAGGAGGGTTGGCCTGGAACCCTGCCGCTGAGCCTCCCGCCGCGGAGCTGGGCGCCCAGGAAGCAGCGGCTCCCACTTCTCTCCTACAGGCAGCCAAGGGCAGCGCCTCTACATCGCTAGTTACTCTTTGTTCCACGAAGGGCGACGCTCCGGTGCGGGAGGTTAGCCCCCACCGGTTAACCTCACGGCCCGTCCGGTCGGCGTGTTCGCTCTGCCCGGAGGCAGGGCCGGAACTTCCTTGGCAGCCGGTCTGCTGGCGCAGTCAGCACCCCTCGGGGCCACCCCGCTCTCCTGGCTGGACCAGATCCAGGCCCGGCGCCCAGGAGCACCCTGTGCCTCCCGCCCACTCACTGCCCCCGAGGGGTGGGGCGGGGGTCTGCACTGCCAACCAACTGGACGCCTCCCCCACGGCTGCTCCCCAGCCGCCCCGTCTGCACAGAGCGGTGAGGAGGGGTCTCAGTGCTCCCCTCACGGTGCGCCTTCTCTGAGTACGATGTGTGTGTGCGTGCGCACGCACATGGGCACACACGCACGTTACGCCACAGACACATCCCCCACACGCACATCTACACAGCTCCACACACCCCGCAGACACAAATGCACACCTCCACACACGCACACATGTAGATGCACAGCCACACACATACCCCCCCACATCCACACACGCGCACACGCAGAAAGCGGTGCCAGGAGGTAGCAGGGCCACTGCTGCCACTGTGAGCCAAGGGCCCCGGGGGGTGCACAGGTCCAGGAGTGTCCCCTCCGAGGCAGGTGTGTTGCTCTCCTGCCACCGTTCCTGGGCACCGGGCAGACCTCTGACCGCCCCACCTGCAGGAAAGGGTGAGGACAGGCCCAGCGAACAGAGCCTGACGTCCGAAGCCGCGCGGCCATCCACGGCAGACTTTCCCCAGCCCCTGCCTCTTTTTGGCTGCACCAGGGACAGCACAGCACCCCTCTGGGGGCCCCGCGGGTCCAGAGAGCGGCAGCAGGTGAGGCCGCAGGCTCCCTGCCTGACCGGCCCCTACCGCCCGCCGGGCCCATCCCCACCACGCCCAAGGACTGGGGAAGGGCCGCAGGAGTCCATTCGCTCTTCCGGCTGGTGACCAGCTTCTGAAATTCTGCCTGCTGGAGTCAGCACCGCCGTCTGGTCCCAGGAAGCAGAGCTCTCAGACCGACGGACTTGCAGCCTCTGGCAAGCCAGGATGGTGGGTCCTCCTGGGTGAGGACTCACTAGGGAGTTTGGACATGGGGCCCTGGGAAGCCTCCGCTTCGCTCCGTGGGGCACCGATCAGGACCCATACGGGGGTCACGTACTGGACGCGGCCTGCAGGTCCGGTGAGGAGAGACGTTCTCATGGTCCGCACCATCCAAAGGTGGGAGAGCTCACACTCGAACTCCTGAGCTCTGGTCCTTGGAGGTCGTCAGCCCGGAGGTGCAGGCCACTTGGTGAGCAGCCTGTGGGTGGAGTTAAAGCCCCAAAGGGTTTGTGGACTAGATGCTCACTGAGGCCCCCTGTCGTCTGTGTGCCCAGTTTCCCTTGGAGGGGCTGATGGGACCTTGCCCTGAAGACTGAGGCTGGCCCCAGGGGGACTTTCCTGCAAAGGTGACGGTGGGACAGGGTGGGTGGGGCGCCGGCTGCAGATGGTGACTGAGCTTAACCCTTGCCAATTGTGCAGTGGCAAGCAGAGGCATCGTCCCAGGACAGGGCCTGGTGGGAGTTAACCCCTGCAGTAGCAGGGAGCCGGGAGGCTTGTCCTGGCACCCACCCCCTCCAGCAACTACCTCCCCTCGGGTTTCCCCGGACTGTGGATCCCTGGCTGCACTCAGGCAGACACCTCCCCCCAGGGCCTGCTCACCCGGAATGTCTGCGGCCAGGTTTGGGAAGTGCCGTGACCGCAGCTTGCCGGCTGGGCTGCTGGCCTCCCTGAACTCGGCTCACGCCCTGGAATCCCAGGTGGGATTTGCGTGTGTTGCACACATTCCTGCAGAGTTCAAGGCACTGAGGTCCCTTCCAGGCTGAGGCTAGGTCAGACTGTGGTCACGCCCCCGGGGCCTTGGCGGGGCGCTGATGGAGAGCCATCCTGGGGCCACCTCCCTCTCTCCTCGCCTCTGCGGCTCGGTGTCTCTCCCGCGCCAGGCTCTGGGTCTCCCGTCTTCTCTGATCTCCCTCTCCCCACCTCCCCGGCTGGCGTCTCGGCCCGGGGGTGTCTCCCTAGCGCTGCGCCCCCGCGTCCCCGCGCCCCTGCTCCCGGCCCGCGCGCCCGCGTCCCCGCCCGCACCGCAGGGCCTCCCCGCGTCTGCGCCCCCCGCGCACTGCGGTGGTGGCCGGAGAGCGGCGGCCGCGGCCGGGCGGGGGTGCGGGCCCGCGGGGGCGGCGTCGGGCGCTTTCCTCCGTCAGTCCCTCCCCGGAGGCGCGGGGGGCGGCGCGGCCGCCGCTCGGCGCCTTTAAGGCAGCGGGAGGGAGCGGCGAGGCGGCGGCTGCGGCGGCCG
>RCUC01098633.1:0-13038 GCA_003697995.1 Taxidea taxus jeffersonii | reverse complement strand
TTAATCCGTTAAGCAGCTGCCTGCAGCTCAGGTCATGATCCTGGGGTCCTAGGATTGAGTCCCCCATCTGACTCCCTGCTTAGTGGGAGCCTGCTTCTCCCTCTCCTTCTGCCCCTCCCCTTGCTTCTGGTCTCTCTCAAATAAATAAAATCTTAAAAAAAAAAAAAAAGAAAAGAGGGACGCCTGGGTGGCTCAGTTGGTTAAGCGGCTGCCTTCAGCTCAGGTCATGATCCCAGCGTCCTGGGATCGAGTCCCACATCGGGCTCCTTGCTTGGCAGGGAGCCTGCTTCTTCCTCTGCCTCTGCCTGCCACTTTGTCTGCCTGTGCTCTCTAGCTCTCTCTCCCTCTCTCTCTGACAAATAAATAAAAAAAATTTAAAAAAAAAGAAAAGAAAAGAAAAAAGACTTACTTGGGGGAGATTGTTAAAAAAAAAACAAAATGCTTTCCCAAGCCCTCCCCAAGAAGAAGTGAATAGGGGTAAAATGAGGCCTGAGATTAGATACTTTTCCAAGTCCCCATTCTCACCCCCTAAACCTTAGGCCCCTTAGGAACTGTAGTTGCATTATCTGTAAAACAAGGGCCTTAATTATTTGAGCTCTTCTGTAGGAAAAAGGAGAGGAGGGTTGTCAGGAAAATTCTGCCTGGAAGCATTAGATTAGGACAGTTGCTCCTGGAAGTCACTAGTGTGTCCAACTGGTGGCCCTGTTCCTGAGACATTGATGCTTTAGGCTCTATTTCTTGACTCTTCTGGAATGATAGGAAACCATTTGGGAGGAAGGTAAGACAGAAAAAATAAATGCGCCTCCCTTCACATAGACCTCCTGTAGACTCCAGGATGCTGAGATCATGACCTAAGCCGAAACCAAGAACTGGTGGTTCAACCAGGCACTCCTCATTTCACAATCTTCAGGGAACCTTCCATTCTGTAATTCTGTGATGGGGATTCCTGGGTGAAGTAAAAACTAAGGTAAAACCAGCTGCATAAAACTAAGGAGTAGCTTTTGCTTTATGGTAGCTTGAAAAAAACAAAAGCGGGTTGCCTGGCTGGCTCAGGAAAGCATGCAACTCCTGATCTCTGGGTTGTTAGTGTGGGTCCCATATTGAGTATAGAGATGACTTAGTAAAATCTTCAAACAGAACAAAACAGAAACTTACTGTAGTCTTGAAGCACGAAAACAACAGCTGGTATGTATGGGTGCTTCAGAAATGTTTGCTAAATGACCTGAGCTTTGGACATGTGTGAGAAGTGAAGACCTAAAGTCAACCCTCTAGCAGCTTCTCAACAGTGTGTGGCCTTTTGATTCCCCGCTGCATGTACTTTGTTGGGACCTGTGGATTTGGCAATTTAAACTTGGAGCTTGGGACTTTCATGTCCTAGAATGTCTGCAACACTCATAATAACCAAGTTGGCTTTGTGATAGAGGACAAACTATTATTTATTGCCTTGTGGGTCCTCCAAGTGGCACTATTTATAAACGAATAAACTGGAACTGCAATTGGAGAATTCCAACTGAATTTCTTCTTAGTTAAAAAAAAAGTGTGAATAGCATTTGTCATCACCTTTGATATTTTGTGGCAGTGGTGGGGGAGGTGGACATTGTGTCTAATCAGACACAAAAAAGGTCTGTTGATAAAGAAATAGAGGCTTTTTCAAGGGAAAAAAATGTTAGTGAATTCATTTGATCTCTGCCCAGGAATGCTTGTTGTACCTTAAACTATTTCAAATAATAGGTTCTAAAAAAACCCTGCCTGGCTTGTAGCCTTGTAAGTCTCCTGATCTTTTGAAATTTTGAAACCTAATTTTATCTGGTATCAGAATTTAAAAAAAGAAGAGAAAAGCTATATACTTGTTTAATATTTATTTATAGCAGAATAAGAAAGAGACTCCTAAATCTTAAAGGTTAAAGCTTAGGTTAAAAGATGAGTTCCTTCTGGGATCTAATGCTCAGCATTGTGGTTATTGTCAGCAATATTGTATTGTATACTTTAAAGTTGCTAAGAGACTTGAGCTTAAATGTTATCACTACAAAAAAAGTGGTAATCATGTGACTTGATGGAGGTGTTAGGCAACACGAGGGTGGTGATCATATTGCAATATATAACATGTTATCAACATATTTCAAATTAACACAGTTGTACACATTGAATTTACACAAAGTTATACATGAATTGTATCTCAGTGAAGGAAAAAAACGAGGAAGAGGGATAAGAACGGAGATTTTAAAAGTACTGCAGAATGTTACCTTTGTTTTTGAAATGAATAGTGAAGGCACATTTATTTTCTCCCACCTTGTCATGTAAAATATATTCCACAAGGGATGCCTGGGTGGCTCAGTCAGTTAAGTGTCTTGCCTTTGGCTCAGGTCATGATCCCAGGGTCCTGGGATCGAGCCCTGCATTGAGCTCCTTGCTTAGCAGGGAGACTGCTTCGCCCTTTCCCTCTGCCTGACACTTTCCCTGCTTGTGCTCTCTCTCTCTCTCTCTGTCAAATAAATAAATAAAATCTTTAAAATCTATGTATTCCAAAAAATATTAAATACTAAAGTATTAAATATTAAAACCATTAAAGATATATGCTACAAAGAATAATAATAGTAATACAGATTGATATAAATGGAAAAAATAATAAAAAGTTATTTAAATGGGAAAAAAAAATTCCTTCTGAAAAACCAAAATGCCCTTAGTCTCCCAAATGTATTATTATTCTAAACACCTCTGCTTCATGGTGGAGGTCTGCTTGAACTGAATCCCTGATATCTACCCTGGTAATATTCTGCTTTAGGTCATCCTTCCCATTGTTCTCCTTTTTCTCTTGTCACTGGACTAGCCAGAGCTTGCATCTGAGATGGGAGAACAAATTTGGTAAGATGCTGATGCTTTCTGGCAATAACGCCAGACCATGTGATGTTCTTTGTCCTTCTTTTGGGTACAGCCAGTTCAGAACAAGATGTTCTCTTATGAGGGTTTAAACTGGTTTTTGGTGGTCAAATATTCAAAGAAGCATTCCTGAAGACAAAAGCCAAATCACATACATCTCCTTACACTGGGAATATTATGTGGAAAAATCCGGTTTATGGGGAAGGGGAAGAAAAATGAAGCAAGTTAATGAGTTAATTTTTTTGAAAGTATGCTTAACTTTATACTTTGGGTAATAAACAAACCTCCCAATTTTGTCAAAGCCCCGTATCTGAGACCCTGTGTCCTACAAACTGATTCTCTGCCAGTGTTCAGGAAATGCTCCTCAGGAACCCCAGGTGCTTACGCCAGAAACTACAGCGTCATTCTTGACCTCTCCCTCTCTGTCATCTCCCACATCTCGTCCATCTGCAGGGCTGGGCACTACTGCTTCCTAAATATGTGTTTCGATCTGTTTTTCTCCGCCTTCCATAGTCCAAGCTGTGGATCTCCCTCGGACTACTGTAAACAATCCCTTAATCCATATCCCTGGATCCTCTCGGGCAGACCCTCTGTCCTCCACCCCAAGTCCATTCTTCTCCCTATGGCCATTTCTTTTAGAGATATACATGGGGTCACGTCCCCATTCTGCTCCACTCCAACTCCAGGTACTTTCAGGAAGAATATTATCTTAGTGGGCTTGGGCTGCTCTGACAAAACACCATAGACTGGATGGTTTAAACAACAGATATTTATTTCTTGAAGTTCTGGGGTCTGAGTAGTCTGATCTAAGTAGCTGGCTGTTCCTGTGTCTGGTGAGGCTCTCCCGCCCAGGCTTATAAACAGCTGTCTTCTGTCTGTGTGTTCACATTGCCTTTCCTTGGTGTATGCTTGTGGAGGAAAAGACAGAGAGACACCACAGATAGACATAGGTATCTCTTCCTTTTCTTATAAGGGCACTGATCTCATCATGAAGGCCCCATCTTTAGGCCCTTATTGAAACATAATTACCCCCTGCCAGGAGGTAATACCATCACAGTGGGGGGTTAAGGCTTGGCTATATGAACTTCGAGGGATACAAATATTTAGTCCATAACAAACATCAACCATAACATGGCTTACAGAGCTTTGCATTCTCAAGAGGATGAGACTCAGAAAAAGATGATACACCCGGGATGCCTGGGTGGCTCAGCTGGTTGAGCAGCTGCCTTCAGCTCAGGTCATGATCCCAGCGTCCTGGGATCGAGTCCCACATCGGGCTCCTTGCTCAGCAAGGAGCCTGCTTCTCCCTCTGCCTCCCACTCTGTCTGCCTGTGTTCGTGCTCTCTCTCTAACAAATAAATAAATAAAATCTTAAAAAAAAAAAAAGATGATACACCCAAATTACATAGCACAAGGCGGCAAGGGGTGAGAGCAATGTAAATGGTCAGAAATGAATGGGTTGAGGCTTTCTGTGATCACAGTGTGTTGGGTAGTGGTCCTCAAAGTGTAGTCTGCAGTTCAGTAGCATCAGCATCATCTGGAAACTTCTAGAATGCAAGTTCTAAGGCCCTACTCCAGATCTACTAAATCAGGAACTTTAGGATTTGGGGCCCTCTGGGTGATTTTGGTGGGTGCTGAAACTTGAGAATATTGGTATAGTGAATGATGTGTGCTGTGCCCACTCCCCCTCGCTGAGGGACAGAAGGATTTATTTCTCTAGCTGCTGAGAGTGCTGTCAGTCTTCTCACCCAAGACCATACCCCTTTCCAAGGCAGTCTGCATCAGCAGATGCAGGAATTTAAGGGCCTCACTTTGGGCACCTGGATGGCTCAGTTGGTTAAGTGACTGACTCTTGGTTTCAGCTCAGGTCATAATCTTAGGGTCCTGAGATTGAGCCCCACATGGGGCTGCATGCTCAGCAGGGAGTCTGCTTGAGATTCTCTCTCCTTCTCTCTCTGCCCCTCCCCCCACTCACATGTGCACACTTGTGCTCTCTCTCATATAAATAAACCCACCTGAAAAAAAAAAAAGTCCACACTACAGTGCACTAGCATGAGAAGCAACCCTGAAAGACCATCTCAGCTTCAGAGATCCTTGGGTCGGCTGTGGTCTTTGTTGAGATTTCATTGCAGCTCAACTTCTTCTTTGCCCAGTCTGCTTCCTTTCCTTCTATTCCACAGGTGCTAAGCTCAACAGCATCCACTCATAATCTCCCCACACTCCCACCTTCCTCTCAGAGTCTCCTTCCCGAGGAACTCAAACACATGCTTCACAGAGATAGGATTTGAGTTGAGACTTTAAAGAAGAATGGGAAACTGAGGGTTGAAACTGAAGGTTACTGGAGGGGAAGGGGATGAGGGGAGGGGGCATGTGATGTAATGAGCAGTGTTATTATATAAATGATGAATCACTGACCTCTACCTCTGAAACCAATAATACATTGCATATTAATTAATTAAATTTAAATTAAAAAATTTAAAAATAAAATGCTAGAAAGGAAGGAAAGGAAGGAAGAAGAAAGAAAGAAAGAAGGATGGGAGGGGCACCTGGGTGGCTCAGTTGATTAAGTCTGCCTTTGGCTCAAGTCATGGCTTTTCCCTCCCCCTGCTTGTGTTCCCTCTCTCGCTGTTGCTCTGTCAAATAAATAAATAAAATCTTTAAAAAAAAATAAAGAAGGTTGGGAAAGAAGTCAATAAGAAGTCACAATGAAGTGGGGGTGGAAGGAGCTGAGATGGGAGATGTCCCAAGGGAGGAAAGCAGTGTGAGCCAAATTTATCCTCAGGCCTGTCTAGAAAATGGAGAGCTACCCAGATGGGCTAGATTATAAACTGAGAAGGGAGTTGTGAGGCTTTGCTCAAAGAGTAGATTGTGGAAGAATTAAGGTGCCTTGGTAAGAAATTCAGACTTGATCCTAAAGATAATGTCAGATTTATCACACTAGCATTTATTAGTTTGTTCACTCAACAATGCCCAGTAGGTGCTGCAGAGATAGTAGTGAGCAAAAACAGACCTGGTCCCAGTCCTCACGGAGCTCACAGTCTCTTCAGGAGCTAGACATACACCAATGCACAAATGTCAAATTTGCATGCACACACACACACACACACCCCAAATTAAAGTGCTTCAAAGACCTATGAAGTGTAGACATAATACATTGATCCTAAATTGAGACCCTCTCACTCTAATTTTTGTTCCTGCGTTTTCTAATTAGATTGTGAATGTTTTGGGAATGAAGACTGCTTTTTGTCCCAGTTTCCAGAACGTAGCATAATGGGTGCTCAGAAACATTTGCTGAATAAATTATGAGTTCAGGAAGTCGACTTCACACCACATAGCACAAACTAGATATTTGACAATTGTTTGTGAGTGAAATAATGAATGAATTGTTTAGAGGACTAGAGAGTTCAGCCAGAACTACTTTCCAGGTGCTGGTCTTGGCTAGGAGATTTCAAGTGATTATGTGCCCCTTTTCCCTGTGTTACAATGACTTTTCTTTCTGGAAGGATGGTGATAATCAATATTCGTTTATTGTGAAATACTCTTACTATGAAATAAAGTCAATAATTTAGTAGATAAAATTGTCTTAAACTAGTCAGAATTTTGGGAGCAATTTCTACAGGGCCAGCTAGGATAGTGGGACATTCTAGTGTCTGCTGAAGGTCAAGGATTAGTCTTTGAGCTGGCTTTAATTACCACCCTTGAAAGAGCTGAGGATGTATACCAATGAGTCTACAATTGGAGGTGGGGTAGAAGGAGGTGAGGAAAGGGGAAAGGGGTTATTTTCATGAATTGGGGAAGACAGGAGGAACAGATGGATAACAAAGCAAACACCTCTAACATAAGCAACATAAGCAAATGCAGTTTGTAAAACTCCTTGAGAGCAAAAGGAGCCCTAATTGAGGGGATTCAATTATGTTGAAATACAGGTTAGGAGAAATAGGTCTCTGATTTGTCTGGAAGCACTTTTTTTTGTCCACCTACTATGCACAAATGCTTTGAGGTGGTGGAAGTTTAGGAAAAGAAGACAGAAGTGGAGAAGCGGTGGAGGGACTGTGGAGTGGGGGCTGGTTAGAGGTGGGGCATGGTGACCCAAGGCCCTGGGACATTTGGGTTGTACTTAGTGGCATCAGTACTCCGTAACTGACTGCTCTTAGAAGCATTGAGTCTGTCTGGACCAGAGAATTAACAAAGTTAGCAAAGCAGTACACAGCAGGGATAGTTATACGATAAATCAAGTAATTTGTATTTTCCCAGTTCAACCATGGGAATGTGGCACTGAGGACAAGGCTGGGGCAGGTGGTGGAGGACGATGAATGATAAGGAGAGAGCAGGCTGATGAAAGTGGTGAAAGCCGCAAACACAAACAGGAGAGGGAGGGAAGAAAGAACAAAGCGAAGGGGAAAGAGAATATATTGCTGGGGGCGCCCAGTTGGCTCAGTGGGTCAAAGCCTCTGCCTTTGGCTCAGGTCATGATCCCAGGGTCCTGGGATCGAGTCCCACATTGGGCTCTCTGCTCAGCAGGGAGCCTGCTTCCCCCTCTCTCTCTGCCTGCCTCTCTGCCTACTTGTGATCTCTGTCTGTCAAATAAAAAAATAAAATCTTAAAAAAAAAAAAAAGAATGTATTGCCGGCACTCTTGTTATTATAGTTACCTAGTATGCATGTAGAAAAGCAACATAGGAAATGGAGGGTAAGAAATTCTAGCAATATCTGAAAAAGATTTCAGGATGAAGAAAATCCAAAGTATTCTCTACAAAGAAGGCAAGGGTAAGAATAATGTAAATTCTCTCTCTCTCTCTCTCTCTCACACGCCCCTCTTCTAATTCCCTCTGCAACAAAGGTAATCAACTTGCTTCCTTAAGCTTTTTCCAGAAGGGAATAGCAATTGTCAAGGTGAGGGATGAGAGAGGGCATGGCTTTTCAAAGAGGACCTCAGAGAAATGAAAAGTGAGAGATGAGGTGGAAAGGCCGTCAAGGGTCTTCTCGTCATGTTGAGAAGGTTGGGCTGCCTCCTGAGTGTGCTGAGGAGTCATGGGAGTGTTTAGACCTGGGGAGAGTGCATAGAGGGGATGACGAGGCTGGAGGCAGAGGGACTATTGCAGAGAAATAATGGATGCATGGCATAAAACAATAACAGGGTGAATAAAATAGATTTAGACATTTGTGGTGTGGGGAATTTATAGGGTTTAGTGGTTGATTACCTGTTCAGAGGAGGAGGAGGATGACTTGTAGCTTTGGGCAATGAGGTGAAACCTAATGGTAAATAACAACATACACAAGAATAGAGAGGATTTTTAGTATCCCAGGGAAATCCCTAATAGTTATGAAGCAAAAGGGAACTCCAACTTCAGATTTTGCTTATAATTTTAGCTATACTTAAATGACCAAAGACAGGTATCCTTTATCCTTTCATTTAAATAATTACCAGATCTCTTTTGGGAGTTTATTCTAATATTTCTATAACCTATACCACCAAGACAGACCTACTGTTATATTGAAGCTAAATGAATCTTGAGGTAACCAAAGATGTCTATGATAATATAGTCTTTAGTGTTCTGCATAGCAAGCCATTAACCCAGAAATGTGTCTGAAATGCTATCTAAATTTATATGGTACTTAATAGCCTATCTGCCTCCGTTATTTCATGTGAACCTTGCCAGAGAACATCGTTCCTCCCCTCCCTTCTAAGTGTGAAGGCTGGGACAGCTTGTGGGAGAGCCACTGGCAATATGCAGAGATACTTAAAAGTTACAGACCAAGTTATCTTCCTACTTTGACAAAAATATCTTCATAACCACAAGAATGGAAAGCATGTATAAAGTTGTATTTTTTATATGACTGAATATTGGCAAAATATCAAATATGACTAAATTAAATTATCCTTGTCATGCCTGGGCATCCAACCAAGCTGGCAATGTTTAAATGGATAATAAAATTATGACCTGAGTCATAAATCATTACATATTTATTTCAAAAAATTGACTTTTTTCTTATTTCCTTTTTAGTAAAATTATAAATTGTGTTGTTATAAGCAAGATTTTCACATAGTTGGTGTTCTCTTAACAATGATATCAAATGAGACCATCTTTCATGAGTCAGTATATAGCTCTTTGGTAGTTTTTAAAAAAATTATTATTAATTTCAGTTTGAAAAAGCTTCACTCTGCAAACACAGAGTTGAAAATAAACCATGAAATTTACTTATCCTGTTCAAACACCGTAATGAGTTCTCATTTAATGAATTTTTATTGCAGAACCTATTTTAATTTCATAAATAAACAACTATCACTTAAATTGCCATTTTAACTATTTCTTAATGCAGCGAGAACCGACTAGTATGAAATAGCGTGCAGAACCAATATCAAACTTCTAGGCCTACACATCTGCAAGTTTAAAAGTGGTATGACTTGGTTAATGTTGCAAAATATTCCTGTTTCCATGTTCAACTGTAATGAAAACAGTGTGCTTTCCCGTAACACGTGAGTACCTCTGGAACTACAAACAGAGAAGCAAGAAAACTGACATTCAACCCCACAAGGGAGCCACATTTTGTTATTCAGAATTGCATGCATGCCATCTGAAAGGAATGATCTGGCAAGTTAATTGATTCATTCGTGTTCTCACTAAGCCAAACGCTTCTGCTCTTCATAGTCTCACCACACTCTGAAGCAATGCACATCTCTGGTAGTGGTAATGGCCACGATCACAGGATTTAGCACACTTGTGCTTTCTTTTGAGGACATATGGTGAGTGGAGAAGTGTCTCATTGAGTTCCTCCCTAGAGCAGTGTTCAGCCATTATCTGCGACCAGTTTCCAAGGGAGAGGCACCCACGTCTTCTTTCCTTTTCTTGTAATTGCTTAATGGAGGTATAAGTCTTGTAACATAAAACACCCCTGAGAGTGCTTTTTAGTATATTTACCCTGAAAAGAAACCCTGTACCTATGAGCAATCACTTCTTATACCTCCCTCCCTACCAACCACTGGCAAATACTAATCTACTTTGTATCTCTATCGAATTGCATATTCTGGATATTTCATATATATATTGATTTGTTATTTGTTTATTATTTATTTTAAAAGATTTTATTTATTTATTTGACAGTCAGAGATCACAAGTAGGCAGAGAGGCAGGTGGGAGAGGGTGAAGCAGGCTCCTCACTGAGCAGAGAGCCCGATGTGGGGCTCAATCCCAGGACCCTGAGATCATGACCTGAGCTGAAGGCAGAAGTTTAACCCACTGAGCCACCCAGGTGCCCCTATTTATTTATTTTTAAAGATTTTATTTACTTATTTGACAGAAAGAGAGAGAGAGTATACAAGGCTGGGGGAGTGCACATAGGAGAGGGAGAAGCAGGCTCCCTGCTCCATCCCAGGACTTGATCCCAGGACTCTGGGATTATAACCTGAGCTGAAGGCAGATGCTTAACCAACTGAGCCACCCATTTCATTTCAATAGAATCATATAATATGTAGCTTTTGGTGTATGTTTTTCTTCACTTAGCATAATACTGTCAAGGTTCATCCGTGTTGGGGCATATGTCAGTATTCATTCCTTTTGATGGCTGAATTATTTTCTACACTAAGGATACCACATTTTCTTTATTTATTCCTCAGTCAATGGACATTTGAGGCATGCCAACTTTTTGGCTATTATGAATGATGCCACTATGAACATTGCTGCACAAGCTTTTCTGTGGACATGTTTTCGTTTCTTTTGGATCTATACCTAGGAATGGAGTTACTGGAACACGTGGTTACTTTATATCTAATGTTTTAAGGAATTAACCCAAAGGCTTTACAAAATAGTTGTGCAATTTTACGATTCCACCAGCAACATATGAAAGTTCCGATTTCTTCACATCTTTGTTAACGCTTGTAATTCTGTCTTTTTTATTGTAGCTATCCTTGTGCTGAGTTGTTGTGCTAAACCCTTCACATGTATCAACTCATTTGATCTTCCCAATATTGCTATCCAGAAAAGGGAAATAGGCTTCAAGAGGTTCAGTAACTTGCTCAACACTAATAAACTGAAAAGTGCCAAAGCTGTAATTAGAAATAAGCTACACACATAAAACACCCTTTGAAACCCTCAAGAGAATGAAAAGAATTTAGGCAAATTCCACCTCCCTCCCCTTTTTAACAAGACTGAGTTTAAAATCTTCTGTTCTGTCCAAGTTAGTCTCCTGTGGATGTCCTGAATCCCCTCCTGCCTTATGCTTCAGAGCTAACTGGTACTGAGTGGACCTAATATTGAGAACAAAAGGGAAAAAGGAATCTTTTCACTTAAATCAAAATTTTCCATTTAGCCACTGATAATCTGTAAATAATTAGGAATGTAAAAAATCATTTAAAAAATTTGGAAAGCTTTATTTTCCAAGTATGATCTTTATTATTCTTGGGGAAAAATTGTTTCCAAGATACACATTTCTACATTTTTTTTTAAAGATTTTATTTATTTATTTGTTATAGAGAGAGATTGAGAGCGAGCACAGGCAGACAGAGTGGTAGGCAGAGGCAGAGGCAGAAGCAGGCTTCCTGCTGAGCAAGGAGCCCGATGTGAGACTGGATCCCAGGATGCTGGGATCATGACCTGAGCCAAAGGCAGCTGCTTAACCAACTGAGCCACCCAGGCGTCCCAACATTTCTACATTCTTAATGAAGTCAGTGGAAATTGACTTCAAAGACAACTTTTTTTTCAAAGACAATTTTTTATCTATTCCAAGAAGGTATATGCCACATTTTACACTCTTAATTTATAGTAATTTATAACTATAAAATTTATATATTTTTATTAAGATAATAGTTAAACAGAAATATATCTTTTAATGTTTGTTCTCAAAAATAGAAGAGTCACCATTTTTAAAAAACATGGCAATAGGGACGCCTGGGTGGCTTAGTTGGTTAAGCGGCTGCCTTCCGCTCAGGTCATGATCCTGGCATCCTGGGATCGAGTCCCACATCGGGCTCCTTGCTCAGCAGGGAGCCTGCTTCTCCCTCTGCCTCTGCCTGCCACTCTGTCTGCCTGTGCTGGCTCCTGCTCTCTCTCTGACAAATAAATAAATAAAATCTTTAAAAAAACAAAACAAAACAAAACAAAACATGGCAATAAAGTAAATGCAGTTAGCTCAGTGTTTAGAAAAGACTTGGAATCTAGACTATTTTGACTCTTATGTGAGGAATCTGATTTCCAGGACTATTTAGGAATAACCTATTTAAGAATAGTTTATGTGCTATTTAAGAATAAACTTGGGCATGAGTACAGAAAATTCCAAGGGTCTATGTTCAGTGAGTTCTGTCTCTGGCAGAGGCACAAAGAGGAAGATGCTGTTCATGTCTCTGAACTGAAGATTGTCTTCTGTGGGTATCTTTGACTCACAGATGGTGATATTCAATAGCGAAAGGGCTGAAGGAAGTAGGAAAGGGTATCTGTTGAGTTAAACAGTGAGCCAAACATTTTCCTTCTGACTACTTCCTTATTGCTTCTGAAGTATCTTAGTGTTTGTGAGGAGAAGTAGGGCCATCTTGAAATGAGTGGTACAAACTGCTTTACCAAAAGCAGGACCCCTTCAGAGGAAGCAAATTTCTAGAGAAAGGTTGGCAGGGAGAAACGATTCGATTGGAGGAAAAATTTGTTCTGTTTTAGACAATAGTGTGGAACATTTCATGAGTACCCTATATTATCCCCTGTTCACATAGCACCATTTCTGAAAATATAATTATATAATTCAAACATGCAAACCCTAATATACTTATTATTGAATAGCTTATTGAGATATGGTTCATATGCCATATATTTCACTCATTTAAAGTATACAACTATCTCACTTATGATATCATACAGAAGTATGTATAATACGGATCCCTTTAACTTATAAAGTGTAGGACCTCCTGGTGGTTGGGTTTAAATGTGGTGGAGAAGAAATTGAAGAATTTATTAAATAATACTATAGGACCCAAATAATTATTTAGCTTTCAAAATATCTGGTAAATCTCCATATTAACTTTGTTTTACAACATCTTTGCTTTAAGGAAGGAAGTTAAAGATGTTTGCCTCTCCAGAAGTTTGAATGGAGCTATAAAACTCCCATCCCCTTTTGTGGTATTGATAGGGTTATTTTCATATTGATACATGAAGAATTGAGGCTGTTTAAAGTTTTTTTT
>RCUC01098627.1:0-32246 GCA_003697995.1 Taxidea taxus jeffersonii | reverse complement strand
AAAAAAAAAAAAACCTTTCCCTACCCTATCTCAGACTAAGGATTATGGAACACCAAATACCTCTTTCCATGTTCACATGACTTCAATCATTTGTCATGGCTGCTCCTACACAAATACTAAAATATTAGGGTATAGCCACATTCAGCTCAAAAAAAATGGTCCCAGACATTAAATTCATCATGAATACTGTATCCTTTAAGGTGAACTTTCAACTAGAATTATAATAAGAACTGGATCTCAAATGATATGGTAGAGTAGTATGCAGATATATGAAAATCAGTATATTCTGCAGGGACTAGATTTAGAATGTAAACTCTGAGGGCAGGGACCTTGACTTTTTACTTTTTAAAATCATCTGTCCTCACACTGATTTGTAAATTCTTTGAGGGCTAAGGATTGGATCTAATTTGTCTTTTCAGTTGTAACACACACATAAAATTGGAACTCAAAAATTGCTAAATGTCGTTCCCTTGTTTAATAAGACTAACTCAGCCAAATACTGATGTACTTTCTGCTTTTATCCATATTTAATTTACACTAATAGCAATAGCACACACCAGGATCTTCAAAATATTCTCTGGGTAAACATTCAGAAAACAAACCTTCAAGTTTTCTGTAGCTACTGTTTCCAGGACTTCACTTTCTACTTTTGAATTTTAAAAGTTAAAATAGTTAGGTACTTCATAATATTTTTTTTATTTTTCCTTGCAGGAGTTTATGAATTTGTACCTTTGGAACAAGGTGATGGATTTCGGTTACAGATAAATGCTCAGAACTGTGTGCACTGTAAAACATGTGATATTAAAGACCCAAGTCAAAATATTAACTGGGTTGTACCCGAAGGTGGTGGAGGACCTGCTTACAATGGAATGTAAACTGCAACTGATTCCATTTGCAGGCACATTTGATAGTTTAAAATGTATGACAAGCTAACTTTAAAGTTTAGAAGTCAACAGCTGTCAAAATATTTTACTGCGTATTACTGATCAGAATGTTCATAAAATTACCAATGAAATAAAAATTTTATATATACCTAAAATTATCCCATAAAAATGATGAATATTCCTCCTACATAAAACTTTACAAATGAGATAGCTTTACCTCTACAATTCCTCAAAGATTCAGTACCAATAGCAAATACACTACTACATTTTAATGTAGATTTGACTTATCAAATATAAATATCTAGACCAGAGGTTAGCATCCAGCCCACCATTTTTCTCATGAATAGTTTTACTGGAACACAGTGATGCCTAATGGTTTACATGGTCTGTGGCTACAACTGCAGAAATGAGTAGTTGTGACAGATGATAATGGTTCAAAAAGCCTAAAATATCTGGCCCTCTGGGGAAAGTTTACCGACCCGAGTATCTACTGTACATACGTACAAAACACCAGCAAAACCAGCTACAGAGAAATACATCAAGAATTGAGGAAACAGTATATAAACAAGCTTTAATCTGTTTACTCAGCAAGATGTGTTTTTAGGAGTTAAGAGCTGGACACCCTTATTCCTTGTGATTAATGCAGACAGCCATTTTAAAAAAAATCAAATCTCACTGTATTTTGTAACACTTTTATTAAGCTATTGAGCTTT
Source organism: Taxidea taxus jeffersonii (assembly GCA_003697995.1). Lineage (NCBI taxonomy): Eukaryota > Metazoa > Chordata > Mammalia > Carnivora > Mustelidae > Taxidea > Taxidea taxus. Next base: position 30,649 of record RCUC01098627.1, on the reverse strand, counting down.
TTTCAGTATTCCTAAACTGTAAACAATGGAAAACTGAAGTATCAAAGGAAACACATCAGGGATCATATATAACAGACAAAAACCTTTCAATTTTCTTATTGCCTTTATACAATAATCAATGCATATTTAAGTAAAACAATTTCTTATTAGGCAAACATTTTTGCATATGCTGCCTTCTCTTTATCTTTCTGTGCCTTTATCTTTTGTTTGACTTTCAGCAACTCTGCCTGGATAGCTTTATCTTCTGGTGCTATCTCCTGAGCTTTCTTAAGATCAGCCAATGCTTGATCGTATTCTTTTAATCCTTGCCATGCTTGAGCTCTACGGTACAATGCTTTGGTATTGGATGGGTCTATTTCAAGAGCCTCCAAACAACTGTCAATCGCTCCCTGCCAATTTGACATCTTCAGTTTACAAGCACCAATATTCAGCATGCAGCTTAAAGCTATAGGTTGTAGCTTCGATCTATCTGCTTGCTCAATAACAGCCTTTGAACCTTCCACATACCTTAAAACTTTTGTATATTTTTTTATGGCCATTTCCCAGTTCTGAGATTTGAAAAAAGTATTTCCAATATTTTTTACATCTTCAGTTATTAGTAAAATTTTATTTACCTGCATAAAAAAATACAAATATGTTGCATTTTAGTAACTAATGTGGTTTAATGCTAGGTTCTATCATTTAGATTGATATGAGTAGTTCAAAATTTTAGTACTAATTTTAATAATTAAAATTGGACTAATCTGAAAGTACTCACATCTTTTAAATCTATATCTGCGTCCTCAGGGAAGTCTGGATGACTGTCACCAGAGCCATCTTTTGGGTATATGCCCCAATCATCCCCTTCCTTCAATTCTCCGCATTCTGCAATAACGCACAACTGTAAAAATAATCCTAAATTGTAGAGGTGTACTACCATATTAATGATACTAAAAACAAGCAATCTGGGTTTAAAAGCTATACAGATTTAAGTCATGCACAACACTGTCCAAATCACTTCTCAAATGAGATTGACAGAAGTCTCATCTGCTCAAATTACAAAAATGCCCTTTATTTTGCCCTTTATGTACATTCCAAGTAATAGCATGACACTATTGTAGGAAAGTGTTTTATAGCTATTCAGCAATTCAGTTTTCAAAGAAGTTGAAAATATTATCTTTCTCTATGTAATTTTCTTTAGGTGAGGCATGTCCTTTCAATTCCACTATTCCTTTCACACAGTGGTGACAGCCTACCTCCTGCAGGTATTTCAGTTTCCAATTCCCACTCACAGCCCTGCTAATTAGGTTAGGTAGTATTGTGGCCACTGTGATTTCACATTTAGAACACAAGGTTCTTTAGAGTTACATAATCTCGTCTAAACCCTAAGTAATTTAGACAAGATGAGGAAACATGCCCAGAAAATTTAAATAATAAGATCATGCCCAAACCATCAATTAAACAGCAGAGTCTGAAAAGGACTCTTGGTTTCCTGTCCTCTACCTACTATGTATTAGTGTATATACTGATTCAAAGTTTTGCAGGTATAGAAGAGTTAAGAAACCTACCAAAAAAAAAAGAAAAATCACCAAAATTGAATGGAAATAATAACAAATGTCCTTTTAATCTTATCTTTCTCATTGTAGAAAAGTTCCAAGATAAAGTTGCAGGTCGAGGCTTTTATGCCAAAAGTCATCCTAACATTTTCCCAGTTAATAATCATCTGATCCCTCTATTTACATCTCTTTAAGACGGTAATTTAGGTAATAAGTATATTTCAATGAAACTTTTTACTTACTTTGGCAGGTTTTTCACCTTTCACTTCTACATTTTCCAGTATCCTTGCCACACCCATTCCTTTAATTACTTGGCCAAATACCACATGTTTCCCATCCAAGTGAGGAGTCGGGACTGTTGTGATAAAGAACTGAGAACCATTTGTATTGCAGCCTGCATTTGCCATGCTCAATAAACCTTCCTGATCATGCTGTAGAAATACAAATCGGTGGAAAAAAACCAAGGTTAGAGGTCCTAGTCTGAACTGTTCTTTTACTGACCATTCACATTAAAACTAGGACAGGCTGTAATACCATTTAGAGCAAACAATATAGTGTTTTTTTAACATAAACTGCAACCTTTAATTCACAAACATGGGGTACTTAATCACTTTTTAGACTTAAACCATGAAACCAAATAAAGGAACAGAAACAATTTAGATTTCTAAATTGACCATTTTGAGAATATACTTATATCTCAACTTTAAGATGCTGCATTAAGAAATTGTAATGATTATACTTTGCCCTTTATGATGAATGTTCTCTTTTCTGAGAGGAACTCAATAGTCTTCCCATTTTTATGGGCCCACGTCATGATTCTTCCTTTACACATAATAAACTGGGAGCACTGCTGGGATAGTCAATTTAGGCAGGACATTCATTAGGTACTTTCCTAATCTCAAAGGAATCCAAACATTATGGCTTTCATCCCAGGTGAATCTTCAGAGAACCATTCTTCAGAGAATGACCTAAAGAAACTGCTACATACATCTTGATATCAAATTTCTACTTGAGGGACGCCTGGGTGGCTCAGTTGGTTAAGCAGCTGCCTTCGGCTCAGGTCATGATCCCAGCGTCCTGGGATCGAGTCCCACATCGGGCTCCTTGCTCGGCAGGGAGCCTGCTTCTCCCTCTGCCTCTGCCTGCCACTCTGTCTGCCTGTGTTCGTTCGCTCTCTCTCCCTCTCTCTCTGACAAATAAATTTTAAAAAAAGAAAAAATCTTAAAAAAAAAAAATTTCTACTTGACATCAGTCTGTTCATAGGTGTTGTGAAACTAGATCTCTACGTCTTTCCACTTTTATCCTTAGGATTTCTAAATTATTCTTTGTTGGGCCATGCATTGTATTCTCATGTTAGTCTTCCCACTAAAAATGCCTTTTACCCTTGCAACCCAAAAAATTCAGTTTTCAGGGCTACCAAGTCTGCAGAAGGCAAAAACTATGTATCTTTTCAATAGAACCCCCTTTCTTTTGATCAAAGCTAATCACATAATCTTAGTTTTCACCCTTCAGAGGTAGCTTCCCTTTTTCCTTTCCAAAAGTTTGGTGCTTTCCCCACAGTATCAAAGAGAATATTAACTTCATTTCCTCAGCCTCCTATTGCCTTTGTTCTTATTACTTATGTCCCTCATTCAAACTGGAATCTATGTTTTAGTTCCTGTCTAACCAAGCCTTGGCCACCCTGCAAGGTCCAATTTCGGTACCCATTACTCTTCAATATCTTCCCTGATAATCTGGAATACATAAATCATACCTTTCTCCTATGGTATATACAGAGATTCTCAATTTAGCATTTATTTACACATTATCAGTCTCCATTTATCCCATGTGTTTTAATCTTGCCTTCCCTGTAATATCATAAATTCCTTGTTATCCAGGCTGTTAATTTTTGTAAGCTCCTTAGTGCCAGTGACAGTACTAAATACATAATAGCTGCAGTCAATAAATACTGTTTAAAAGACTGAAACATTTTCAAATTATCCCAATTACCTTGCACATATTCCTTATCTCCAAAGGTATTACTTCACTTTTATACTTACCTGTCCATCTTTACAACTTGAATGATGCAATATGCCCAATTACATCTTGAGACAATAAAGATAAGAAGGCACAGGCTCCACTAATGTCCTTTAGGAGCTTAGACATTAACCATATCCGCTACTTTGCAAATCCCCTGACATCTTGGATATTAGCGATGGTTTTGTTGCTCAAGCATAAAAATGCACAAGTTACCATCCTTTTGATAATGAGAACATTTTTCCTGGAAACAATTTTGCCATATGGTCGTCACTCTTAAAAACTCATTGGCTTGGGGCACCTGGGTGGCTCAGTGGGTTAAAGCCTCTGCCTTCGGCTCGGGTCATGATCCCAGGGTCCTGGGATCGAGCCCGTCGGGCTCTCTGCTCGGCGGGGAGCCTGCTTCCTCCTCTCTCTCTCTCTGCCTGCCTCTCTGCCTACTTGTGATCTCTGTCTGTCAAAAAAAAAAAAAAAAAAAAAGACTGTGTCTCCCCCCCAAAAAAAAAAAAAAAAAAAACTCATTGGCTTTAGTGCAGTATGTAAACCTGGATCACACTGACAAACCACCGTATTTTTGCCAAATAAAATTAGTGGATGAAATTTTTTTATGTTAAAGAGCAGATTCACAAACATGATACTTTTTATAAGAAAAGGAGAATCTATGCACACACACATTTATTGGTATCTTAATCCAACCAGTATCCCAGACATATAACAACCTTTCTTATTAGCAATAAACATTCACTTTTGTCTACTTTACCTTATAATAGAAATTTTCATCTTCAAATTTTTCACCATAAATACTTTCTCCACCTGTCCCATTTTGATTTGAGAAGTCTCCACCCTGAATCATAAATTTCTTAATAACTACAAAAAAGGAAAATAACTATTAGAAACTAAAATATAGATGACTATAGCAATGTTAACTAATGAACATGTGGTAAGAAAGAAACTTCCTAAAACATGACTCTAGTCCTATAACTCTCCTCTCCTTCCCCATTCACTCCCATAACTCCAAACTCTTAAAAGGCTTTTCATGACCTGGATCCAAACTAATTTTACTGAATGATCACTCACTAATACTCCAAGAATTGGTTCAAATGGTACCTCCCCTATATAACTGTCACTGAAACCCTGAAGTTGAATCTCGTAATTTTTCTCCCACAGTATCTTGGCTCTACCTCAACTTTATAACATATATCATAATGATCTGTCTCTTCCAGGAAACATTAATTCCTCAAGTACAGCAACTGGTTTTCATTGTGCATATGGCTAGACACGTGTTACTCACTGATGTCTACTAAACAAGACCAATTTTTCCCAGTAGATTGTTATACCATAATGGGAGTACTTCAGCAAGTATTATCACTTGGTGTCAAAGGTTCCCAAGACAACCCTAATTTTCAGAAATTTCCTAGGATTCATGAGACTCAGCATGTGGTTGTATTACAGCAATAAAGTAAGGATACACAGCTAGTTGATAAAAGGAAAAGATAGAAGAGTCTGGAGAAATCCATGTGCTTCCTTATACTCTCTCCCTTCCATGAAAGGTCAAAGAGTACATTCTTTCCCCACCACAAAAAATGCTACAACATATGCACAATGTTGTTGCCCAGGTAAACCCAAGGTTTTTCAGGGTGGGTATCCAGTTACTCTCCACCTAGCATGTACCAAAATTCCAGACTCCCAAAAGGAAAGCAGGTGTTCAGCATAAATCAAAGTGTTTGTACAAATAATCCAGGCACAATAAACCATCCTTATGAATCAGGGAATGGTTCCAGTGCCAAGTTCCTAAACTCTAGCTAATGGCCATGCTGCAAGCAAACCTTTCCAAGGACAGCAGTCTCAGACCTGCTGTCAACTCTTCTAAATACTATATTAGTATATTTTAGTACTTCATTAAACATGAATATAAATCAACAGTTTAAACATTTTAAAATCAATATTAGTTTTTTCTTGTTTCTTTAAATAAATGAACTATTCATGGTTATACTTTAACTTATTTATTCATTAAACAAATATTTATTGAGTACCCACTCAGTAACTATACTACATGCTGAAGACAAGATGGTGAAAAGATACAGATCCCGAATTCATGGAACCTACAGTCTACTAGGGGAAGCATCAAATAATTACTAAACAAAGGTATGATTACAAGATAAGCATTACAAAATGTCATCTTTTAATTAAATATCACACCAAGACACTGAATCTTTATCAGCTACAAGCATTCCCAAGCAATCTTGCAAAAGTGGTAGTTAAAACTTTTTTTGCCACTAGGCAGTCAAACTATCTAAAGTCTGCTTTTTTATCACGGCACACCCTTTCTTCCTCAATCTAATCCCAATGGAGTGAAGAGCTAGAGCACTGATAAAGTTAGGTAGTCCATTTCTCTGTAAGTAAACCTTAGTACCCTCTCATAATTGCACTGTTCACAGTCCAACCTTTATGAAATTTGAGTTGTTGTCTCAGATGTCAGGCATTCTCCTGAAACTAACAGTCATTTTTAACTTTCACTCTTTACTTCTTATTTTCTTCCCTATTTGCTACAGAATTATTTATAAGAATCAGATCAAAAAATTTACACATACTTCGATGGAAAGGGCATCCTTTGAAATGGAGAGGCTTCCCAGTGGTGGGTCCAATGCCTTTTTCTCCTGTACACAACGCACGAAAATTTTCTGCAGTTTTGGGTACAATATCTGCAAACAATTCTAAGACAATTCGACCAACTAAAAGAAAAAATGAAAACATGTCATTATGTAAAACAAGCAACCAAATAAGCAAATGATAAGAGGACGATTGGTAAAAGTATAGTGACGGAGATACCAAGTTCTCTTGTTTGGTCATTTTTCTAATATTCAAAATTAGTCTAATGTTAAGTGTCATGTAACTAGGTGAATTTGAAACAATTATTTTTCTACATCTTAACAAAAGACCATAAAAACAAAGCCAGGAGATTAGCACCATATAAGGGACACCATGAAATGCAAATGGTTTTTGAGTAATTTCTTCTACTTCTACTCAGAAATTCCAACCGCCAAGTAACCAATAGGAGAAAATCAAATATCCTTTGAGTGCTCGGGTTGGCTGAGTTTTGAGTATAGCCGTGGCTTTTGTGTTCTTTGCAACCTCCCTAGCGTAGCCGCTGAAGCAAGAGTTCCCGTTTCAGACAACTCCTAAGGCAGGTTAAAAATAAACCTCGTTTAAAAAAAAATAAAAATAAAAATAAAAAACCTCGCACTAATTTCAAAACAAAATAAATGTGTATATAAACGCATGTGTGTGTCATAATCAGCCACGGGGTCTGAGTCCTGAGGTGTCCGTTTGTATGCGTTTACACAGCCCAGCTAACAATTCTAACCTGTTCTAGAACGAGTATTTCAGTTACAAAGCAATATGCTAATTCACAAGACCTCAGGAACTCCCGAAGTGCTGACGTAGCCTAGGCAACCACAACGCTACCCAGAGCTCATTTTCCCCAATGCCAAAACACAGAAAACGTTCGCTAATCTGACGGGACCTCTAAATTAAAAATTGGTGATAAGAAATATCAACGCGCAAAAGTCGCTTTAATTTACGAACACTCGGGCAACTGCTGACGTATCTCCCGTGGCATAGGACACGGCGTGACTAGAACCCAACAAACGCGTATCAGTTTTCTGAATGTCCCACTGCAAACATAAAATAATCTTATTTTATGCCTGCTTGATCGTGCAAGGTGGCGAGGAGGTACAACCCAATCAGCAGAGACAAATATAAAGGCCGCCACAATCCCGAAACCAGAAATTTCCAGAAACTTCCGCAGGACCGATGGCATTGGTACAAGGCGCTGGCTCAACCCAGCCTCGGAAGCCTGGATTTGTTCCAGTAGTCCAGTCTGTGCAGCGATCCCCTCAGCACCACAGAGCAGCCCCTGGCCCGAACCGCACACTACCGTCGGAATCCCCGAATCCCGGGAAGCCTAGCCTCCTCGGGGCCATTCCTCAAGTATCAGATTCCACTCACCTCGCTCCCCTCCGACGTCCACGTCAAAGAAGACTCTGGGGTTACAGGGTTTGGAAGGCTTAGTTTTCGGGGACGGGTGCGACATTTTGAATTGCAGATGCGCTTAGGAGCGAACTCAGAGAACCTCGTGGACCACCAGCAGCTCAACCCCAAAGCGGCTTTCTAGAAGAGGATCTGTCGGCGGCGCTGACGAGCCACTTCCGGCGTGAGGTCCGGAACCCGCGCCCGGACTTCCGGCCCCGCCCCGAGGCGGTGTGTCTTAGTGCTCGAATCTCCGCGCGTTCTCCGCAGATTTCTATACTTCTGTGCTCGCTCTGTTCCCGCGTACTGAAGTTGCAGCCCCAGTCCTTTTTATTCTTTTTGCATGTGCTTCATCACTTTTCCGTGATAGTGTAGAAGGGCTTTGGAGACGGTCTTCTCCATTCCAGCCTCAGGTCTACCACTGAGGGTTGTGTGACTGCTTCTCTTGACACACAATTTGTCTGGAAAATAGGAATAAAAATGCTTACCTCGGTGGGTCGTTTTGGGAATTAAAGATGCAAATTGCTAGCACAATGCCTAACACAACCGGGTGTTAGCTAATCCATAGTGACCTTGTTATTGCTGCCATTTTGTTACAAGTTGCAATTAAGAGTGTAAGTGATAGAGGTTTGGCAAAGGCCCTAAGCCTAACATCCAGAAGAGAGAGGTTTGTTTCCTGATAAAACTGAATTATAGTCCACTTTCCCCTTCTGGGACTTTGTGTAAACATTTTCCCTAATCATGTGAACATAGACTCACCTCTGGATAAAGCCTAATTTTGGAAAAAATTGGTATGTTCTCTAGCACTTGGTAATACTCTAATTGTTTATTCATTTTTTTTCATCCATCTCCTCCCATTAGGATTAAACTCCACGAGGACAAGAATATGGTTTTGTTCATTGCTTTATTCAGTGCACTAATAACAGTGACCAGCACATAGTGAGTGCTCAATAAATGAGGGTTTGTTTGGGTTTTTTTAGATTTATTTATTTATTTTAGAGAAAGAGTATGGGGTGGAGGAGGGGGAATGGATGAGGGAGACAGAGTCTTAAGCAGACCCCTTGCTGAGCTGGGGGGAGGTGGTTTGCTGGATCTCAGGACCCTGAGATCATGACCTGAGACAAAATCGAGTCCAACATAACCAACTGCACCACCCAGGCGCCCCATAGGTGCTCAATAAATGTTTTTGAATGAATGAGGAGTTACACAGAATGTTAATGGCCTTGAGAATTTTTATAAGAATGTTAATAAGAAATTTCATTTCCATGTGTGTTTATGTATAATTTGAGAAGATTATCAGCACTTCATGCAGATCCTTTCAAATTCCAGCACATTAAAATTAATGTAAATGTTAATTCCTTATGAGTTGATGTCCTTGAATTCCATAGTGTTTATTCATTATGGTTCCCTGAGGATCTAGGTCAGCCCAGCGTATCACCTCTGTGTCCTTTGATGAATAGGAGTCAAAATAAATCGCTCACTAACCCAGTCTCATTTCCGGGCTGCAAACTGGTAATTTACACTTTGTCTCACAAATATCAAATAATAAATTCACATTAAAAGTTTTTTTCTGCTCTACTAGCTTAAAATTAGCCTCTAGCATATTAAGCCCAAGAATTGTCACTTTTACACCATAACCTCCTGACCATTATTATTATTATTAGAAATATCATTGTTATTAACGAGGTAACATGGTAAAGCACTTCTGTGCCATCACGATTCCAGGGCTCAAATTCAATCACTAATAGATACTAACTTGTGACTTTGGACAACTTACTTAGCCCTTCTGTGCCTCAGTTTCCTCATCTGTAAACTAGGATAATGATATGTATCTCAAATTTTTTTTGTCTGTTTGATTTTTTTTTTTGAGTAAGCTCTATGTTCAGCCCCAAGATCAAGTGTCACATGCTGCACTGACTGACACAGCCAGGTGCCTTATAAGGATTAGGTGAAGAATTATTTAGATGTTTTAGTATCAGAAATAGTAAATATTCACAAGTATAAGCAATTATTAATCATAAGTAGCTAATTCTTTATTAAAATAATTACCAGTATCAATGTATTTCAACAAAAGTTAAAACTGCAAAGGTACTTTGAGGATGCCTCTGCATTCTCAGAAAATACAATGTGATTCTTCCCGTTATACAGGTTTCTGGGTGTAAAAGACTAAATGTTACTCTCACTGTGTCTAGATTTCTCAGAGTAACGTAACAGTTTTATGTAAACTGTCATAGTCCTAGAACAAACTTGAATAACAGAATTATACCTTTCAAAAACCACTCTAGTACTGACCTCTAGTGAAAAGATTAATCCTCCTAGAAAACAACCTGTCCCATTGTCAGTCTGCTTACTTAAAACAGGTCTTCTGAGGGGCGCCTGGGTGGCTCAGCTGTTTAAGCCTCTGCCTTCGGCTCAGGTCATGATCTCAGGGTCCAGGGATGGAGCCCCGCATCGGGCTCTCTGCTCAGCGGAGAGCCTGCTTCCCCCCTCTCTCTCTGCCTACTTGGGATCTCTGTCAAATAAATAAATAAAATCTTTAAAAAAATAAAACAGGTCTTCTGAATTCTTCTTGACTGTGTGTAGAAAGAAAAACTAAGGAGCATGCACTATTTCTTAGGGCTGAGGACACAATTTCATCTAGATAAAGGGATGAATGTTTGCTCTAAGAGCTCTATTATTATTATCATTATTGTTATTTCTGTTTTTTCCCCATAAGTTTGGAAGGATAATATTAACAGATTGCATCCCCCACCCAGTATCTTCCCTCTCAATCTCTTTGCTCATTACTCCACCCAAACAAGCAACTAGGCATTCTGTGCTCATTGCTTTAAAGAGAAACATGTGACAGTGAAGAAAACAGAGGGGAAAACAGTCTTTTCCTGGTTTTGGAGTTACAAAAGGCTTGGCTTTATGGGAATAAGAAAGAGTCCTAGCATAACAAGAGATTTGGACAAAAACGTCTGTAAGGGCACGTAAGAGCAGGGCTTTCCACTGGCAAAAAATAATAATAGTAAAATTGAAATAAGCCCATCTCCTATGCTGGAAAATGAGGGGGTTACAGATGATAGAGAGAGCAGAGTAGGAGGGGAAGAAATGATAGGGCAGATTTCCACTATCCCAGAGATGAGAAGTCTTGGAACCATGTTCTCCAGTCACATTCCCTGGGAAGTCAGCAACCCTCCATAGATGGGTTTATGAGATCTGAGAGCAGAGGGAACAGTGTGCCTGGATTCCCAAATACAGTCTCAGGAAAGCAGCAGGCCCTAGAAAGAATATGGATTAATGGTGTGAGTAGGTAGATGGGAACTAGACAGACTCCCAAAGATTTCCTATGTCCTAACTTGAAGTGGTAGCAAAATAACATCCCTGTATTCCCATAGAAGAGGGAAAATGGCCTCCATACTTCTAGAGAGCTTGCAGAAGAGAACTCTGAGCTAACAAGGCTTGGGAGTACTGAAAACTGAGGTAGAATGTTTACTTTCTCATTGGCTGCCTATGTAGAGAGATGACTGTGAGAACCAGAGGTTCCCAACACCAAAACTTGGTGCCATACTAGACATTATCAAGTTTAAATCCAATCCCAAGAGGAAAAACACGAGACACCAGAAATTGACAAAATTATGGCATTGCCAACCCTTCCGAATAGATGATTCAAAATTGAACTTAAGGTGAGTCATAGAAAAAAACTCACACACCTGAGTCTCACACATCTGAGTTCCTACCTTTATAAGGTCATAGACTGTGGATTACTGAGATCCTAACTAGGACGCAGACAAGTCTGAAATAACACCCAACCCCTTCATCACAGGTAAGAAATCAGAAAGGACACCATAGTTTGGGGAGAGAGTTTCAGGATAATGTCTCTTAAGTCAGGCTCTGAAGGCAAAATTGGAACTCCAACAGGCTATTGTCTTAACTCTTTAAGGAGACAAAATGATTCTGCTTCTAGAGGAAGCATTGGTGTTGAGATACTAATGTGCAGGAGAGAGGCCTAACTATGAATCCCTACTCTTCTAGGTCAGAATGGAAAAGCAACTCTCAAGATCTGCCTGCCTGCTACAATTTATGACTAAGCATAATTATAATTTTTCTGAACTAGAACATTGAACCAATGGAAGACAGCAGCTGCCACCAGGGGACAGCAGAGTCTCTGCCACCAACAGAAATCACCCCACAGAAATAGTGCAGTGAACTTTGTGCTTGAAAGCTCCCAAAATGGTAAGAATCTTCTTCTGGGACCTGGAAGTGATATGATCAAAAAAGGATATTGATTATTAGTTTACAATAACACAGGAAGGAGAGAGTTTGTGTGTATTCCTTTCCTGAAGAGTAGTAATAGATTAATTTTAACTGTTTTCAGTTGTGAAATGTGTATTGATCTGATAGAACAAAATCAAATGATACAATGATTTGAACCAACAAAACTGTTGTTCAAATCCTTAGTATTCCCTTCCTCCAAAGAAAAAACTTCACATTAAACTAAAAGGACTCCCTTAAAATGGATTTTATGACTATCACAAACAAAAGTAATAGTAACTAGAACATATTGGTTATTGATATGTGCCAGACTCTGCTAAATGCTTTACTTATTTATATTAGTTAATCCTCAAAATGACTCTGTGTCAGCAGTAACCTTACTATCCTGTTTACTTTATCAGACAGGTAAGTGCTGGAGAGGTTAAGAAAGTTGCCTGATCTGGTTCCAAAGCCACTTCCCTATGTACTAGAAAGATAGAACCTGACAATCTGTCTTTAAACATACAAGGTTTAGATATCGTGTCAGAAACATCATGACATATAAAGGATCCTTGAGCTCTTCATGGCATTAATATTGGACTTGTTTTATCCTTACATAACTTGGCTTTCATCTGGCATCCTAAAATGGATTAGGCTTCTGTGCCATTTGAAAGATATTCTATAACTACAGACTGTGAAGTGAGAAAAAACATTTTTCCACAAAAAATGAAAGCGATAATAAAACTTCCTCTAATCACTTTGCATGGAAGTTAGAGAGTTGGAGCCAACCTACTGGCATCTTCAAGAATTTCCCTAATTTGAGACAGAAATTGAAGGCAAAAGAAGCTAATTGTAGATATGCCAGCATAAATCCTGGTGACTGACTGAAGACTTATGAAGTAGAGGAGTTTATATAGTGAGGGTCTGTCTGTTAGGTCCTATTGACTGACAAAGACTTTTGTGACCTGTTAAGTAAGCCAATGTAGGAATTTTTCATAGGGTTAACTTTAAAATTTGCATTTTTAAAAGACTACTTCAGCTCTAGCACAGAGAATAAAATCAAAAGGAGCCATAATGGAAGTCAGGAGGGCAGTGAGCCAGTTACTAGTGAATGAGACGTGAATCTAGCTTATACTAAAGTGATGATAATAAAGATGGATAAAAGTTGATGGATGAGAAAGGCATATGGGGAGGGGGCATAGAATCAACAGTTCTAAGTAATAGATTGGACATGGGATGTAACATAGAAGGGTGGAGTGAAAAGTAGGTTGGCTGGTAACCTGGGAGGTTACATAGAAAGAGGACTGATAAACACCCACTGAATTTAGTGACACGGAGGTCTTTGGGGACATTGCTGACACATTAATAATCAATGTCATATCTCTAATGGGATAATTGTGGTTCATTAGTGTCTTAAATTTATAATATTGACATTTATTCCCAATAATCAATATTATTTTTAATATCTTTAAACTTACTGAAAATAAGAAGTATAATACAGAATTCCTGTAGACACATAAATGCCTTTGGGAAAAAAAATGTTTCCCTGGTGAGATCCAGTACCTTTGGCAGAATGATTTATGAGAATTAAAAGTAAAAGTAATATTACTGAATATGTACTGTATGCCAGATGCTTTTTCATATCTTATAACTTATCTTCTGTCTAGATAAGATAACTTATCTAATGTCAATGTCAACCATTCTAGATTAAGTATTGATTACTGGTGGTTAACAGTTTGAAGGTCTTTAAAAAGATGAGTTGGCACATGGAAGTTGTTGAGTCCTCTTTCTTTTTTTTTTTTTTTAAGATTTTATTTATTTATTTGACAGACAGAGGTTACACAAGTAGGCAGAGAGTCAGGCAGAGAGGGGAGGGGAGAAGCAGTCTCCCTGCTAAGCAGAGAGCCCGACGTGGGACTCGATCCCAGGACCCTGGGATTATGACCTGAGCCGAAGGCAGCGGCTTAACCCACTGAGCCACCCAGGCGCCCCTTGAGTCCTCTTTCTTATATCCTGTCCCACCATACTTGCTCTGTTCAAACTTGAACTCTTATCTACAAATCCCCACACTCAAATTACATGCCCTTCTTTATTTTTTTTTCCCAAAGGTGCCATAGGCTAGAAATATTTAAGCCATCTGACAGGCAGTAGGTACTCAATAACATTCATTGTGACAATTTATCTATTCTCCCTTCTGTCTTTCAAATGATATCTCTCAAACACACCTCCTTCCTGTTCAGGAGCTTTCAAACTTAAATGAAATAGTTATTAGTGGGTCTGCCATCTCTGGGTTGTCCCCTAATTTATAAGAGGAACATTAAATAACGTGATGGATGGTGTTCCTGATAATACCAAAAACACAAAATGTACACAGAATATAGTATCCCCACATCTTTTCTCATATTGATCCTCAAAACAAACATGCCAAAGAACATATCATTAAGTCATTTTTACAGGCGACCAGAATGGTGCTGTCTACCTAGGTGTACAGATGTCTGGATTCAAATTTGAAGGATGGATACATTTAGTGAGGCCATAGGACTTAATAGTTATGTTCCTAATGCAATTCCTGCTGACTTTACTTGTTACCAGCTAAGATTTTTAACAGCCTTATAGCTGCATCAGTGAGATCACTGCTGACAATGTGAAATGAAGGATTTCTGTGCTGTTGATTGAAGAATAAAATTTAAGCACCCTGGCTACTGGACTAGTGGGCAGCAAAGAAATGTTTGTATTTTTGCCCACAGAAAGAATAGCTCACCTTAAGGAGGAGCTTCTCAGAGGGGGGTTAGAACTTTTCTCAGTTTGCAACAGTGAATCTGTTTAGATTCTGGAAGTCCATTGGGAGCCCCAGAAATCTTCACTACAGAGCATCATCCAAAAAACAGATAACCTTGGCTATAAACAGTGGGGCTGGTGTTTGCATCCCATTTCACAAAGAAAGAAACTGGCTGGGAGAGGCTAAAGACTATACCTCCAGGCCAGACTGTCAGAGTACTGCTTGCTTCTATGTCAGACCACAAAACATACCCCCTAGGTCAGAAAAAGCATTTCCCTATTTGTCTATCTAGATGTGTGGAAACATCTGCCAATAACAATTTTGTTTTTATCATTAATGAAGTGACTTGTTGCTTCTGAGAAAAAAATAGCCAACAGATTCCGTTGCTTCTTGAATATTCCCCTAAAAGTGATCATTGGGCCAAGCTGTCGGAAGAAGGCTGTGCACTCAGTTATAAAACAAAAAAACAAAAACAAAAACAAAAACGAATCTTTTAAACTTAAATGGAGAATTTTGATCATGATTATTTATTACACAATTATTTATTAAATTGGAATTTGATTGAGAAAAACAGAATTCCTCTGTATTCAGATTTTTGAGACATGCTAGACAAAATCTCTATATATTTGATTTACTTTTATAGTTAATAAAATGCTCAAATGTAACAAAGTGATAAGTTTTGCTGAAATCTTTCATTAGAAGTATAACATCTACTAGGAAAAACTGGTCTATTCAGCAAACATTATTGAGTACCTAATACTTGCCAGGTCTGGCACATAGTTATAAGGATAAAAAATAGAGCTGATGTTTTTAAGGAATTCCCTGTTTACTAGAAGAGATAGATCATTACAGTAAATGAAACGTAATATAGTATATAGAGGGAGATTTGAGACACTGGGAAAAAATTGGGAGATTCACCTTTGGAGATCTCTAACAATTTCATAGGCAAGATGCCATGTGATCTAAGTCTTCTTACATTCCAGAAAATATTTTACCAGACTGGGAGATTAGAGTCTAGAGGGACACATATTAATATTATATACATAGCATAGCCTAAAAACTATTTATGTCTAAGAAATTAAAAACCAGAGACAGTATTATTACTACAGTATGGGTGAGAACAAGATCTTACTATAGAATATCTGATAAGTGTGACAAATCTAGATGCACAGTTTATTGAGAAAGCAACTAGGGCAACCTGATAGTCTGAGTATATGTGAGTAAGATAGAAAACTCTCCATTTATTCTCAGTTTATCCAAATTTGCTCAAAACTCAGAACTATAAGCAAACTCAACTGTGAATAAATAAATGATTCTAAGTATTTTCATTTCTTCTCCAAAACCAAGTAATGTTTGAAAGTTTAAATGATACTTCTTACCTATCAAAACTCTAATTGCTCAATGACTAACAGGAGATATTTGCATTTGTATATGGAAAAGCTTTCCTTCTAATCATGTTCTTTGCATAGGGAAGATTTTTTAAATTACTAGTTGTTTTGGACACCTGGGCTGCTCAGTCATTTAAGCATCAGCCTTTAGCTCTAGTCATGATCCTAGGGTCCTGGGACTGAGTCCCTCACTGGGCTCCTTGCTCCTTGAGGAGCCTGCTTCTCCCTCTGCCTCTCCCTCTGCCTCTCCCTCTCCCCCACACTCGTTCTCTCTCTCTCTTCCAAATAAATATATAAAATCTTTGAAAAAAATTACTAGATATTTTAATACCTTTATGAGAAATCTAAATGATAACACCCAGATTGTAAGACTTCATGGGCTAAGAGCAATGCCTTTACAATTTATAGTAAGACAAATTTTCTTGTTTAAATCTGCTCATATATTTTTAAACTCATAGTATTTAGATTTTTAAGCAGCTGATTTTTAGAATTTTCTTAGTATCTTATTTTAGTGCAAGATAGTTACGATTAAGTTGAAATTTTATATTAAGTGCTAATATATATTGCATGTTTACTATATGTCATGAGTTTTCTATATACCTTATGTTGATTTCTTTCTTTTTAATTTTTTTAAAAGTTTTAATTTCTTTTTAAAAGGTTTTATTTATTTTTTTGAGAGAGAGAGAGAGTGAGTGAAAGAGAGAAAGAACTAATGGAAGGAGGGGGAGCAGAGGGAGAGGGAGAAGCAGACTCCCAGCTGAGCAGGGAGTCCAATGCAAGTCTTGATTCAGGACTCTGGAATCATGACCTGAGCTGCCAAAGGCAGATGCTTAATAGACTGAGCCACCCAGGCGCCCAAGATTTTACTTTGTTTGAGAGAGAGAGAGAGAGAGAGAGTGAGCGAGCACCAGTCGGGGGGGGGGGGCAGGGTGAGGGGCAGGGACAGAGGGAAAACCAGACTCCCCACTGAGCAGGGAGCCCCACATGGGACTCAATCCCTTAGCCGAAGGCAGACGCTTAACCAACTGAGCACCGCAAGTGCCCCTGTTGATTTGTTTTTTTGTGAGGTTTTTTTGAAGATCTTATACTTAAGTAATCTCTACACCCAACATGGGTCTCAAAATTACAACCCCGAGATCAAGAGTCACATGCTCTACCAACTGAGCCAACCAGGCATTCCCCTGTCGATTTATTTTTTTTTTAATAAGTTACACATTCACAGAGTATAATCAAGGGATGAAAAGGATATATATAGTGAAGAGTTTCCTGGACAGTCAGAAAATTCTTAGAAAATTTCCACCAGGAAATTCTAGCTTTTGAGAAAATCAGTGCTACCACTTCCTGAGTTTTTCTTGAGCATTTCTGTGATTATACAAGCAAATATGTATGTATGTTATATATACTTTCCATCCCCTGTTTTTACACACTGTTCTACATTTTGCTTCTTCTGATTACCAATCATTCCATAATTAAATTGTTCCTTATTCTTTATTACAACATGGTATTTGATTGCATAAGTCCAAAACACTTCTTAGATGGAAATCTAGGTTGTTTCCACTCTCTTCTTACTATAAGAGTACTGCAGTAAATATCAGCATATGGTTATCAATTTGTTCATTTAAAAGTACATCTGCTTGTGGACCCCTACAGTCGTTTGTTTGTCTGACCCTTGGTTGTGGCTCAGGCTGTGATCTCAGGGTCCTGGGATAGATCCCTCCCTGGATCTCCATGCTCAGCAGCAAGTCTGTTGGAGGATTCTCTCCCTCTTCTTCTCCCTCTGCCCCTCCTCCTGTTTGCGCACACACACGTGCGCACTCTCGCTCTCTCAAATAAAAAAAATAAATCTTAAAAAAAAGTACATCTGCTTGATAAATTCCAGCTAGAGGAATATCTGGCCAAAGTATGTATGTGCATTTGTAATTTTGATAGATATTGCCAAATTGTTTTATATGGTGGCTGTACCAATTTATACTCCCTCAAGCAATGTATGAGAGTACCTGTCTCCACCATACTCTCACCACCCAACATATCATTACACTTTTTTGGTCTTTGCCAATCAGATAGGGAGGAAATGCCTTCCTTAAGTGGATTTTCTTATTAATCCCTAAAGCGGTAAGTAGTATTATCATTCTTATTTTATATATGAGGAAATTGAGGCTTACAGAAGTTAGGTTACTTGCTCAATTATTTCTATAAAAGGTGGAAGAATCAAAATTAAACTCACCCTCTCTGTCCGGGGCACCTGGATGGCTCAGTCAGTTAAGTGTCTGCCTTCATCTGAGGTCATGATCCCAGGGGGCTACGATGGAGCCCCACACCAGGCTCCCTGATCAGAGGGAAGCCTGCTTCTTCCTCTCCCTCTGCCTGCTGTTCCCCTTGCTTGTGCTCTCTCTCTGTGTCAAATGAATGAATAAAATATTTAAAAAATTAAAATTAAAAAAACTCATCCTGTCTGCATCTTCAATGTCTTACAATATTTCCACTAAGGAACACAGCCAAATAGCCTTGAAACTTAAATTATATTCCTCATAATTATTTTGGTTGAGTCTTCAATTCAAAAGCAATAGCAGTATTTTGGAGTATCTTAGTGTCAGCATTATCAGTATAATTACCACTGAACAATAAATATGTGTCCTCGTTTTAAAAACATCCTAATAGGCAGATGCCAGGTGAACTGGCTTTAATGGTCTCATATGACATCATCAATTCTGAAAAATTTCATTCCATCCCCCCAAATTTTGGCCCTCATAATCCATACCTGGTAACCTGGTTTCACAAACTTACGCTCATTAGAATAAAACTTCATTAAGCCCAGAATGCTGTGTTACAACAACATACTTGACGTATAAAAGGTAGCATAAGGATTAGGATTACAATAGCAGTTTTCTTCTCCACAGTTTAAAGTGACTTGCAAATATTAAGTTCTGGTTTTCCTCACATGCTGAACAAACAACCAAAAACCATGTGACTATTTCCTGCCACCTTTTGGCATTATTGGAAAGAATGTGGGTGGGGTGGAGGAACTAACTATATGAGGATCATGTGCTCACAACATTTCAAACTACAATTTGAAGATATTATGTATGCGTTTACTGGGTGTGGGCTTTCAGTATGCTACAGGTTTGACCTGTTTGCAGAGCTCAGTGGCAAGTCTGAGGTCTCTGCCTACCAGCAGAGGTTTCACAAAGAGAACACAGTGTTACATCAACCTAAGCTCATGGCCAGTAAAGTGTGCCTAAGAATCTCCTGAGTGGCATTTCTTGTCAATGGAGAAAACAGAGCATTCAATAAATGGTGCTGGGACAAATGGTTGGCCATCTGGAAAAACAATAAAATTGGAAGTATATCTCACATCCTGTACTAAAATGAATTCCAGGTGGATAAAAGATTTAAACATTAAAAAAAAAAGTATGACAAAAAAAATTCTCTCAGGTGGGAGATATGGTAGGTAGGGCCTTTCACGGTATGATTCTATACTCAGAATCCATACAAGAAAATACTGATAAATTATACTGCAATTTTTAAAAATTCTGCATAGAAGAACCCACCATAAATAAAGTCAAAGACAAATGACAAATGGAAAATTTTATTCTAACTCATATGACAGACTAGGTATTCACTTCCATACCATATAAAGAGCTTCTACAAATAAATGAGGGCCCAACATTCTTAGAAAAGTGGACAAAGGATATGAACTTCCAGTTTTCAGGAATGGAAATACAAATTGTTCCTAAACTGATACTTAAACTCTCTCATAAGGTAAGAAATGAAGGGGTGCCTGGGTGGCTCAGTGGGTTAAATCCTCTGCCTTTGGCTCAGGTCATGACCCCAGGGTCCTGGGATCGAGCCCCGCGTCGGACTCTCTGCTCAGTGGGGAGCCTGCTTCCTCTTCTCTCTCTCTGCCTGACTCTCTGCCTGCTTGTGATCTCTGTCTGTCAAATAAATAAATAAAATCTTAAAAAAAGAGAGAGAGAAGAAATGAAAATTAAAACTACACTGTGATTGTCAAAAATTCAAAAATTGCTAACGGCCTCAATTGGCCAGGTTATGGGGGATACTTGTATACTCATACATAATTGGTGAAAGTAATATGGTAATATCTTAATATTTATCAAAACACAAATGCTTATGCTCTTTGACTCCTCAATTTTACCTCTAGAGAAATGTAATTTTAAAGAGGGTGGTCAGGAAAGGGCTCATTGAAAAGGTAAAACATTTTACCTTTTGAAGGTGTGAGCCACGCTGATATTGTGAGAAGAACATACCAAGCAAAACACCAAATGCTAAGGTAAGTAGAGTGAAGGTATGTGACAGAAATAATAAGAAGGCCAGCATGACCTGAGTAGGGGATAGAATATTGGGAGAAATGTCAGAGAAGTATTAGAACAAGATACGTAGGGTCTTATGGGTCATTTTAAGAGTCTCAACTTTTACTGTAAGGAAATAGGGAAATCACTGGAAAATTTTGAGCAGAGGAGTGACCTGATGTGACCCACATTTAAAAAAATTTTTTTAATAAACATATAATGTATTATTAGCCCCAGGGGTACAGGTCTGTGAATCACCAGGTTTACACATTTCACAGCACTCACCATAGCACATACCCTCCCCAATGTCCATAACCTCACCACCCTCTCCTGACCCCCCTCCCCCCAGCAACCCTCAGTGTGTTTTGTGACATTAAGAGTCTCGTACGGTTTGTCTCCCTCCCGATCCCATCTTATTTCATTTATTCTTTTTCTACCCGCAAACCCCCCACATTGCATCTCCACTTCCTCATATCAGGAAGATCATATGATAGTTGTCTTTCTCTGATTGACTTATTTCACTAAGCATAATACCCTCTAATTCCATCCACGTCATTGCAAATGGCAAGATTTCATTTCTTTTGATGGCTGCATAGTATTCCATTGTATATATATACCACTTCCTCTTTATCCATTCATCTGTTGATGGAAATCTAGGTTCTTTCCATGGTTTGGCTATTGTGGATATCTCTGCTATAAACATTTGGGTGCACGTGCCCCTTCAGATCACCACGTTTGTATCTTTAGGGTAAATACCCAGTAGTGCAATTGCTGGGTCGTAAAGTAGCTCTATTTTCAACTTTTTGAGGAACCTCCATGCTGTTTTCCAGAGTGGTTGCACCAGCTTGCATTCCCACCAACAGTGTAGGAGGGTTCCCCTTTCTCCACATCCTCGCCAGCATCTGTCGTTTCCTGACTCGTTAATTTTAATGACCCACATTTTTTAAAAAAAGATCATTCTCATTGTTGTGGCAAGAGCAAAGGGGTAGGTCAGAGATCAGTTAGGAGGCTATGGTAAGAGGCAAGAGATAACAATGGACTGAATCAAGATGACAACAGTATAGGTGGGATTTGCTGACAGAGTCTATCTGGGGTGGAGAGAAAGAAAGTGTCCAAAATGATTCTAAGATTTTTGACCTGAACCACTGGAAAGATGAAATTCCTATCAAATGGAATAGAGAAGTCTAAGAGAGGAACAGAGTTAGAGGAAGGTCAGGTGTCAAATTATGGACATGATCAAGGTGAAGTGCTTGTTAGACACTCAAATGGTTATGTCAAATAAACAGTTGGCTACATGAATTTGGATTTCTTGGAAGAGATTCAGGCTAAAGCTATAAATTAGAAAGCACATATAAAATGGTACTTAAAGCCTGAGAATTGGATAAGATCACCAATGGACTTTGTACAGATAGAGAACCAAAAAATAATCCTATAGCATTCTAAATTTTAGAGGTAACAATGGCAAACAAGAGCCAGCAAAAGAAGCTGAAAAGGAGCAACAAGTAAGTCAAGTAATACCATGATAGTGTGGTATCCTATAAGCCAAATAAAGGAAATATCAAGGAGGATGAAGTGATCAATTCAAATACTGCCAATGGATCAAGGAAGAAGAGGGTTGAAAATGGGCCATTAGATTTAGCGATATGGGTTATCAATGAACTTGACAACACACACATAGTAGTAGTAGGGGGAATGTGTGACTGGAATGGATTGAAAAAAGCAGAGAATCAAGCCTCAAGATATAACTACTAGTTTCCAGGAAATATGGGAGAGAAGAACATGCTAGATGACATCATGAGGACACAAATAGCCAACACCAGAATGTGGAAACTTATGGCAGGAGAAAAGGGTAGAGAGGAAACTGTTAGAGATGAAGAAAGACTTAAAAGTCATACCAGCCAAAAACAATGTGTTTAGAGCCTGATATGAGAAAATCTATTATAAAAATGTTTATGAGACAATATAGGAAATTTAAACTCTGATCATGTATTTAGATTTGTTGGATATTAAGTTGGTGTTGTGACTGTAATTTTTTTACAGTCATTATCTGTTAGAAATATATGCTAGAGGGGCGCCTGGGTGGCTCAGTGGGTTAAAGCCTCTGCCTTTGGCTCAGGCCCTGATCCCAGGGTCCTGGAATCGAGCCCCACATCGGGCTCTCTGCTCAGCAGGGAGTCTGCTTCCCCCTCTCTCTGCCTGCCTCTCTGCCTACTTGTGATCTCTGTCTGTCAAATAAATAAATAAAATCTTAAAAAAAAAAAAAGAAAAGAAATATGTGCTAGAGTATTTACAGATGAAATGATGCCTGGAACTTTCTCTAAAATAGGCCAAAAGAGAAGGTGTATCACTATGTCGTACACCTGAAACTAATGGAACATTATGTGTCAATAATACTCAAATTTTAAAAAAGAAGAAAAAACAGTAGAGACAATTTAGGGAATGAGGAAGGATGGCATAAAATTGACAAAATGTTTATACTGTTGAAACTGAGTGATAATATATGGAGGTCTCATTCTACTGTGCCTCTGCCCTTGAATATGCTTGAAATTTTTCAAAATAATTTTTTAAAAGAGAAAGTAAGATGAAAGTTAAATTCAAGAAATATAGCTATTTCTTTCGGGCTCTCTTGCTTTAAACAGGAACAGAAATGAGGTGATAGCTGGAAGAGAAGGAAGCTTGAAAAGTTGTGTTTTTTGTGTTGTTTTGTTTTTTATTTCAAGATGGAGGGCCACTTGCGTGGCTCAGTCAGTTAAGCATCAGCCTTTGGCTCAGGTCATGATCCCAGGGTCCTGGGATGGAGCCCTGCATCAGGCTCCTTGCTCAGCAAGGAGCCTTCTTCTCCCTCTGCCCTCTGCCTGTCACTCCCCCTGCTTGTGCTCTCTCTTTCTCACTCTCTCTCACTCCCTTCCATCTCTCTCTTCTGACAAATAAATAAATGAAAATCTTTTTTAAAAATTTCAAGGTGGAAGAAATACAGGTATATTTGTCTGCTGTGGTACAGATGGAACAGAGAGAGAAAATTGGATGATGCAGGAGAGAAGGGAGAACCACTGGGGCAAAGTCTTTGAAGAGGGAGGAGGGATGAGATGTGGTGCAAACGCAGAAGCATTGGTCTTAAATAGAAGTATGGATAGTACTGTCATTTGCAAATACCTTCTCCCATTCCGTGGGTTGCCTTTTTGTTTTGTTGACTTTTTCCTTTTTATTTTTTTATCTTGATGAAGTCCCAAAAGTTCATTTTCACTTTTGTTTCCCTTCCCTTCGGAGATGTGTCTTGAAAGAAGTTGCTGTGGCCAATGTCAAAGAGGTTACTGCTTATGTTCTCCCCTAGGATTTTGATGGATTCCTGTCTCACACTGAGGTCTTTCATCCATTTACAGTTTATCTTTGTGTATGGTGTAAGAGAATAAGGGCTGATATCCAATATCTATAAAGAACTATAACTCAACACCCAAAAAATAGATAATCAAGTAAAAAAATGGACAGAAAACATGAACAGACACTTCTCCAAAGGAGACACACGAATGGCTAACAGACATGAAAAAGTGTTCATCATCATTAGCCATCAGGGAAATTCAAATCAAAACCACATTGAGATACCACCTTACACCAGTTAGAATAGTGAAAATCGACAACGTAAGAAACAACAAATATGGGGGAAGTTGTGGAGAAAGAGGAGTCTTCTTATACTGTTGGTGGGAATGCAAACTGGTGCAGCCATTATGGAAAAGAGTGTGGAGGTTCCTCAAAAAATTAAAAATAGAGCAGCCCTATGACCCAGCAATTGCACTACTGGGTATTTACCCCAAAGATACAGATGTAGTAAAAAGAAGGGCCATATGCACCCCAGTGTTCATAGCAGCAATGTTCACAAAAGCCAAACTGTGGAAAGAGCCAGGATGCCCTTTAAAAGACGAATGGATAAGGATGTGGTCCATATACACAATGGAATATTACTCAGCCATCAGAAAGGTTGAATACCCATCTTTTGCATCAACATGGATGGGACTGGAGGAGATTATGCTGAGTAAAATAAGTCAAGAAGTAAAAGTCAATTATCATATGGCTTCCCTTATTTGAGGAACATAAGGAATAGCGTGGAGAACATTAGGAGAAGGAAGAGAAAAATGAAGGAGGGGAAATAGGAGTGGAAGGTGAACCATGAGAGACTATGGACTCTGGGAAACAAATAGAGGGTTTTAGGAGGGAGTGGGGTGGGGGGAATGGGTGAGCCTGGTGATGGGTATTAAGGAAGGCATGGATTGCATGGAGCACTGGGTGTTATATGCAAATAATGAATCATGAAGCACCACATTAAAACTAATGATGTACTTTATGGTGACTAACATAACAATAAAAAATTAATTTAAAAAAGGAGTATGGATAATTTACCCATAGTAACAGAAGGCAGAGCAAGACAGAGCAGGTGGGCACAGATGTGAGAGGATAAGAAGAGATAGGAGGTTGTTGAAACTCTCTTCTGAAGCCTCAAACAGAATGCAGGGTTATTAGGTGAGAGTGAGGATGGGAGGAGAAAAGTGTTGAGGTTTGAGAAAGGAAAATCCTTTATCTAAAAGAGTGGGAGACTGAATATACCGAGGAGATATGATATGATTGCCAGACAGCATTACAAGCCGAGTGCAATTCAGTGGCTGAGATTTGAAGTAAGTACAACTAAGCAGCAGGGTGATGTCCATGAATGGTTTTGCCAGGTAAGTGTGAGCAAATGATAGATCACCAAGGGAGTGGCAAGTTGTGTTATTTAGAATAGAGCTAGATTACTGTAACAAAGCAACCCAACATTAATTCTGTGACTTAAAGCAGATTTTATTTACATTTTAAGCAGAAATGACCATTCCAGGCCATTGAATCTCAGCGTCAAATGATCATTTAGGGTCTGAGGGGCATTCTACCTTATTTCTCTTTCATGACCTAGGGCTTTTTTTCCTCAGTTAAATCCTAGAAACTGGGTAGCAGGCACACTTTTTACCAGTTACCAAGAGGGGGAAAGAGAGCGTAAGGAAAAAGCATTGCCTTTGTTTTAAGAGCCCAGTCTACAGGTACCACACATTACTTAGGCTCATATTCTATTAGCAAAACTTGTGTCCTTTGGCTACAGTTAAATGCAAGGAAGCCTGAGAAATGTGGTGTGTATGGTCAGCTCTCTGCTTAGCTACAGTGCTCTGATTTTGGAACAAGGCTAGATTTTAGCAAATAATTAGAACTCCTTGCAAGGGAGTGATTCTAATAACTGACCGAGGGATTTAATGCTCGGGAATGAGTCTATGAGAGGATCTGAGGAAAATGAGGTATAGCCCATAACTGAAAGGTGACAGAGTCAAGGGACTGCAGATGAGAGGGCTGTTGGAGTCGGGGCTCTAAAGAAGAGTTGTGGTGATACAAGAGGATGCCCAACATTGAGACTCTGAAGGAGTTACTGTTACAGATAATGCCAAGGTCTACAATATGATTTCACAGTGAGTGACTGATACACGGGAAAAGGGAAGCAAATTTATAGGAAGAAGAAGTCAAGGAGTGCCAGTATATCTGAAAGCTGACCAAATGGATATTGAAATTCCCTGGATTATGTTAGGAGTACCACTGGAGAAAGCGACCATGTGTCAGCTGCTAAACTCTTTGAGAAATAAGGGCAAGTGACAATAAGGGACAGGAGGTGGTATACCTGATGACATGAGGTTCAAAGCTGGGGCTTGGGGGGAGGAAGAGTTTGAAAATGGCAATGAGGAGCAAGGAGTACCCTCACTCTGTGTTTGGGTAGGATGGAGTAGAGAGGGTAGAGATAAAGGCCACCATTAGAAAAAAAAAAAAAAAAAGGCCACCATTAGAGAGGGCTACAGGGGAGGGAGTAATCTCCTGGGGAGCTTCACATTTCAGCTAGAGCAGGACAGTGAAAGGGGACCTTCACAAAGCAGGTTGAGAGCATATAGGAAATTTGCTGCTGACAGGCTGGGCATCACAGTGAGCACAGGGGATGCATTTTGAGAGTAGGGGAGGGTGGGAGAAGGGAGGAGAATGAGATTAAGAGCTGCATGGGGGTTGGAGTAAAGGAGGTGGAGGGTGACCTGGGTGTCCACTGTGATGGTGATGATGTCAATGGGATAAAGCGATAATGTGATTAATCCTGATGGTTTCAGGGTAGATAATGCTAGCAAGGCTCTGCCTGTTGTTGGGTAGGGGAGAACTGAGGTCTTTCTAGAAATTCTGAGACCACCTCTTTGCTTCCACCACGCTACTGCACACAAAGACGGGGAAGGAGTGGAGTGAATTCCTTCAAAGACTAAGGAAAATACCTGTCCTGTTAAAGGACCCCCTCCCCCTTGAGGAAGGGCAGGGTTTTCCTCAGGCTTCTGGATGAAAGCTTCTGAGGTTTTCTGGTGGCTCCTCAGGTTCACTTTGGGACCACACTGCACCAGGGGAGCCTGCAGGAGAAGCAGCAACAAGATCAGTTCTATCCCCACACTCCCCAGGCTCTCTGTTCATGAAGCTGTGGCAGAAGTCTTAGGATCAGGGGAACTTTTCTTTCAGAATGAATTCCTGCTGCCTAAGAAGTTTTATTCACTTTCAATTTCTAACTCCGGAACACAGAGGGTCTCTGCTGGTGCAACCTCTCTAGTGCCTCAAAAATGTATGCCTCACCCCACCCCTGCCCCAAGTGCAGTTGCCCTGAGCCCTTTTTCTTTTCCTAACCCATGGCAGTGTCTAACTGAGCTCCATGGCTCTGTCTACAAAGTAACAGGTAGACAAAGGAGGATGGGAGCAGTTTGCAGTGATGATATTTTTTAGGCAACAGACTAAATGTGAGTGGTTGAAGTGACAGACAAAATGTACAGAAGGGCTTCCCTCAAAAATCCCTTCTCCACCCTGATGCCACTTAGTCTGTGGGTTTAAAGTGTTCCTTATTTAAAAGACCAGTTAAGGGACGCCTGGGTGGCTCAGTGGGTTAAAGCCTCTGCCTTTGGCTCGGGTCATGATCCCAGGGACCTGGGGTCAAGCCCCACATGGGGGTCTCTGCTCACCAGGGAGCCTGCTCCCTCCTCTCTCTCTCTGCCTGCTTCTCTGCCTACTTGTGATCTCTATCTGTCTAATAAATAAATAAAATCTTAAAAAAAAAAAAGACCAGTTAAGTCTGTGACATTTAGGCAGCATACATCCTTCTTAAAAAAATAAAAAGTTTAAATTATCCCTGATATTGAATATTGTTTCTTAAAGTCTGAGAAAATCAGAAGCATATATTTATCTCCTCTGGATCTCTAAATGAATCCACAATAGCAGAATTTATCTACTATCTAGGTCATTTTGTCTCTTTAATTAAGAAAAAAATATATATAGTTTTTTTAATTTTTTAAATATATATATTAAATATATATATTAAATATATATATATAGCTTGTCAAATATGTCCTGTGATATAGCCAAGCCATAATTTGTCATCTATTTTTTTTTTAATATTTTATTTATTTATTTGTTAGAGAGAGAGCGAGCACAGGCAGACAGAGTTGCAGGCAGAGGCAGAGGGAGAAGCAGGCTCCCTGCCAAGCAAGGAGCCCGACGTGGGACTCGATCCCAGGACGCTGGGATCATGACCTGAGCCGAAGGCAGCTGCTTAACCAACTGAGCCACCCAGGCGTCCCAATTTGTCATCTATTTTAAGGAATAATTCTATTGAGGTCTTTCCTGGAATATCCCCCAGATTCTTCCTGTTGCATTTCTAGTTTATGAATCAAGCCTTTCATTCATTTATTTATTCAACAAGTATTTCTCTCCTTAGCAACACTCTAGCGAAGCTTTAACCACTTAGGAGGTTAGAAGGGCAATCCATTCCCAATCCTGTGCGAGTTTCCAATTTATTCAGAATAGCAAGAGAAAAAGACAAGGAAAGAAAGAAGAGAGGGAGGACAAAGAAAGAAGAAATGCATTTAAAGAGGTCAAAGTGTTTGTGTTATCCTAAATTCAGGAAGAAATATATGAAACCCATGAAAAGAAAACTATAAAACCTTACTGTGGGATGTGAAACAAGACTTGTATAAATGGAGAGATTTGCTGAGGTCCTAGATGGGAAAACTGGGTATTGGAGCAATATCAAATATGTCCAAGTTAATCTAAAATTCAATGCACTTCAATAAATACACTAAGCCCAAATTTTAAAACTTGACAAGCTGATCATAAAAACCTTTGGGAACAGTAAATATGAGCCAAAATAATTTTAAGAAGTGAGGGACTGGCCCTTGACAGATACCAAAATATTCTCTAAATCAATAATAATTACAAATTATGATAATTAACTGGAAAGAAAAGACAAATAGAAGAGAATAAAAAGTTTATTAAAAACAGTTGAGACTTGGGGCACCTGGGTGGCTCAGTGGGTTAAGCCTCTGCATTTGGCCCAGGACCCTGAGGCGGAGCCCCACATCATGTTCTCTGCTCAGTCTCCCTGTGTCTGCTTGCTGCTCTGCCTACTTGTGATCTCAATCTTTCTCTGTCAAATAAATAAATAAAATCTTAAAAAAAAACCAAAAACCAGTTGAGACTTAATGCTAATCTCCAACAGAGGGTTTTCCACATGCTGGACACCAGTCTAATTTATGATGAGAGCACACAATGATTTTTTATAAAGATTTTGTTTATTTATTTGACAGAGAACACAAGCAGGCAGAGAGGCAGGCAGAGAGAGAGGAAGTGAAGCAGGCTCCCTGCTGAGCAGAGAGCCCGATGTGGGGCTCGATCCCAGGACCCTGAGATCATGACCTGAGCCGAAGGCAGAGGCTTAACCCACTGAGCCACCCAGGCGCCACCCACAATGATTTTTAAAATAAGACTTGGGGGACGCCTGGGTGGCTCAGTGGGTTAAGCGGCTGCCTTCGGCTCAGGTCATGATCCCAGTGTCCTGGGATCGAGTCCCACATCGGGCTCCTTGCTCGGCAGGGAGCCTGCTTCTCCCTCTGCCTCTGCCTGCCTCTCCGTCTGCCTGTGCTCACTCTCTCTCTCTCTCTCTCTAACAAATAAATAAATAAAATCTTTAAAAAAAATAAAATAAAATAAGATTTGGATGGAAAAAATGATAATGCTGTAACAAAACTCCTTGAATTCTCATCTCCTTATTTACGTAAATAAAGTTTCTCAGCATTTGTAACTATAAAAACAAACAAAAAGCATAAATTAATGTTGAACCTGTCTCATTCTCATGATGAGTAATCTTGATCCATAAAATTGAATTTAGCTCCATCTGTCACTGAGAAAATGCATTTATGGCACAGTTTAATTTCTTGTTTAAGAAATACAAATTTGGGGACGCCTGGGTGGCTCAGTGGGTTAAGCCGCTGCCTTCAGCTCGGGTCATGATCCCAGCGTCCTGGGATCGAGTCCTGCATGGGGCTCTCTGCTCAGCAGGGAGCCTGCTTCTCCCCTCCCCTCTCTGCCTGCCTCTCTGCTTGCTTGTGTGATCTCTGTCTATCAAATAAATAAATAAAATCTTAAAAAAAAAAAAGAAATACAAATTTGTTGGGGCGCCTGGGTGGCTCAGTTGATTGAGCATCTGACTGTGGCTCAGGTCTTGGTCTCAGGGTCCCGGGATCCAGCCCTGAGTCAGGCTCAGCACTTGTTTGGGGGAGGAGGGAGTCTGCTTCTCTCTCTGACCCTTCCCTCATTTGTGCTCTCTCTCTCTTAAATAAATAAATTAATTAAATCTTTAAAGAAAGAATTACAAATTTGCTATATTGATAAATTTTGTGCTACTAATAATTAAACTGATAGAGCATTTTAAAATGTAGAGCTTTAGTTAATCCAGGAAATAAATTAATATTTTTATAGAGTATAACAAATAACCAACGATTTTCAAACAGAAATGTTGTTTTATTTTAAGATAAAATCATGTGGGATGGGGCACCCAGGTGGCTAGGTCAGGTGAGCCACTGACTCTTGGTGGCTCAGCTCCTGATCTCAGGGTCCTGGGATGGAGCACAGGGAGTCTGCTAGAGATTCTCTCTCTCTCCTTCTGTCTCTCCCCCAGCTCTCTCTCTCTCTCTCTCTAAAATAAGTCCCTAAAAAATAAAATAAAATCACATGGAAGAACTGAAGTAGAAATATTAGTTCAAGGATATCAAACAATGATGCAAAAATTTCTGGCTATTAAAGAAAAGCTACCACTTTCTTAGGACACTTCGATTTCATATGATATATGTTCTTTGCACTGATGTAATATGGTTTAACATTTTTTTTCCAAAAAATGAAATGTAGTGATATTTAGCTCTCATTTACACCTTGACTGGAAAACAACTGAGAAATGTAGCTCCAAGAATAAGCATTTAATGGGCATGGGGAGGGGGTGGGGTGGGGGTGGGG
>RCUC01098620.1:0-13376 GCA_003697995.1 Taxidea taxus jeffersonii | reverse complement strand
ACCTTTTCTAATTGGTACTCTTCAGAATAGAACCCCAAGCTGATTGCCAAGGTCAAGATTGTCATGTTGCTTCCATTTGGAAAGAGACCAAGGTGAGTAATGGTCAAAGTTACCATCTTAGGTTGGGTCCTTTGTTTAAAGGTATTTATTGAGTTATTAAAAAGCGTGAAATGTAATTTTCCAAAGTTAACTACATCCCAGTGAGAAATACGATACCCGTCATGATGTTGATTGCTCAATAATGGCGGTACAGAGGTTGGTTACTGAAACAGAATCAGTCTCTAGTAAATGATTCTGTGGAGAGATTTAGAGATCTGAAAGGATCTTCTTCTTGGATTTTGTGACTCATGTATTTATTTTATTACTATTAATGGATTAATGTTTTATTTGATACTGATGTAGAAATGAATGAATCGAAAGAGACCCTCACCTGATCTTTGGTGGCAACTGGTGCCGTTTGAGTTTGGGTGGTGCATAATACGGGCCTGAGATTCTGAGGTCCAACACAAGACCTACGTAGTCAGATCCCTCTTCTGGACATGGCTCCTGTGGACAGATACTAGAAATATACAAGGGTTATCTTCTTGCCCTGGTTTTACTGACTTAGACTTAGTATTATAAACGAATCAGTGATAGACCTATGAAGGAATGATATATAAGTAGATAAAGAGAAAGAGAGTGAAGCCTTGTCCAGCTGTGAATATATGTGGTGAGGCAAGAGTTACTATTGCTAAAAATGGAGAAGATGGAGGCCCCTTAAGAAGTAAATGGATCGAGAGTGTCATCTCCTTGACTGAGGATCATAAAAACTAAGTATGAGCCAGTTGTAGTTTTTAGGTCAGTCTCAAATTTGAGGTGGTTCCTTTTATTAGGAGAATGAAGATTAATAAATTCCCAAATAACAGAATGAATGAAATGTGGAAAAGAAGGATCGATTCAGATGAGGTCTCTGATTTTCTTTTTTATACCATGCTTTGCTTTCTGTTCCCCCAGAAGGACATCCTCAGGCCGGTTGAAGAATTCTTTCTCGGTCACAATCTCTCTGGTTGCCTTGTGTTTCAGGTGTTAAGAGAGACCAGTGTGAGTAATAAATCTCATGTTTTCATTTGACAGGTTGTAAAAAAAAGAGGTGTTTACTGTGTTATTAATAGTCTGACTATAATTTGTAAGGCCGA
This sequence comes from Taxidea taxus jeffersonii, assembly GCA_003697995.1. Taxonomy (NCBI): domain Eukaryota; kingdom Metazoa; phylum Chordata; class Mammalia; order Carnivora; family Mustelidae; genus Taxidea; species Taxidea taxus. The sequence continues at coordinate 12,201 of RCUC01098620.1, read as the reverse complement.
TCATGGCCAGTGATAAATAAGGGAGTATTATCAAGCGTTACGTTTATTAATGCATTTATGATAGATTAAGAATGATTAATGAAAACGATTCTATCAATGTGATAAATGATTCTAGGGACAGATGTAGAATATTCAAGGTTCTTGCTCATTTTTGTGTGAATCATTGGGTCTTTAAAATTAATATTAGTGAATTAAGGAATTAATAAAATAATATACAGAAAATGAAGGAAAAGGGGCTGAAATATGGACCAATGATGACAGCTGGTGGCGTAGGAGTCATGGATGATGAATACTACGTGTCTGGAACTCTGAGGTCCAACGCAAAAGGAAATATGTAATCTATGGCCTGTCTCAAATTATTATATAGACTGAATTTAGGACTGTAAAGGGACTGTTTTCTTGCATTGTTTTCTTAAATTTTGATTCTTTTGTTATCAGTGGATCAATTTAAGAATCAATATACAAATCTAAAAAGTAAAAATGAGGAGAATGAAGCATATGCACTCTTTTTCTATTATTATTATTTTTATTAACATATAATGTATTATTTTCCCCAGGAGTTCAGGTCTGTGAATCCTCAGCCTGACACACTTCACAGCACTCACCATAGCACAGGCCCTCCCCAGTGTCCAACCCCCAGGCACCCCACCCTTCCCGCCCCCTCTCTGCCTCCAGCAACCCTCAGTTTGTTTCCTGAGATTCACAGTCTCTTATGGTTTGTTTCCCTCTCTGGTTTTGTCTTGTTTCATTTTTTCCCTCCCTTCCCTTATGATCCTCTGTCTTGTTTCTCAAATTCCTCATATCAGAGAGATCATATGAAAATTGTCTTTCTCGGGACGCCTGGGTGACTCAGTTGGTTAAGCGGCTGCCTTCGGCTCAGGTCATGATCCCAGCGTCCTGGGATCAAGTCCCACATCGGGCTCCTTGCTCGGCAGGGAGCCTGCTTCTCCCTCTGCCTCTGCCTGCCACTCTGTCTGCCTGTGCTCGCTCTCTCTCTCTCTCTCTCTCTCTCTAATAAATAAATAAATAAATAAGTAAAAATCTTTAAAAAAAAAAAAAAATTGTCTTTCTCTGATTGACTTACTTCACTCAGCATAATACCCTCTAGTTCCATCCAAGTCATTGCAAATGGCAGGATTTCATTTTCTGATGGCTGCATAGTATTCCATTATCAATATGTACCACATCTTTATCCATTCATCTGTTGATGGACATCTAGGCTCTTTCCTTAGATGGGCTATTGTGAACAAAGCATATGCACTCTTAATATTAATATACATGGTGAGGGAATGAAAAACATTCAGAGGTATTGAATATACGAATTCCATTAAGAAAAATAAATTTCATGTGCCTTATCTCTTCAGTGCATGGTAATACTGAACTTCTTATTCTGGGTCAGTAGCAAGTATGATATTAATGCATTTTCTAAATAGAAAATTAAGCATAATAGCAAATTAATGTATTTCAAAATACTAACCCTATGTAAAGTGCAATGTGTAGGACATGGGAGATAACGTTTCAGTCTTGTTCTTATCTGCTTTGCTTTGTGCTTCTCAGAAAGAAGACACCTGACCCAGCGTAAGCGTCCTCCAGGATAAGTCACTGCCGGCAAGCCTCTCTATGTGGGAGCATGGAGTCCAACGTGCGTAATAATCAAAGTTCTTGTCTTGGTTTGGAGGGTTTGTTTAGGGTATCACTGAAATGATTTAAAAAGTATTCAACATAAGAAAAAAGACCAACCATGGCCCAATGACTACGTTGGAACTGGATGAAACATTATGTTGACCAACCTACCTTTACCACAGAGAGGATGGTTAATGAAGAAGTTTGTTTAATTAGGCAATGATTCTAAAGAAAAATGACAGACAGGGGTACTGAAGGCTTTTGTCCTTGCATTTTTGCGATACGTAAATATTTATTTAATTACTGTTAGTAGATTGGTGAATTAATGGATGAGTATAAAGGAAAAGAGGGCCAATCCTGGACCAATGATGACAGCTGGTGGCGTATGAGTCCTATGCGATGAATGCTACGTGTCTGGAAGTCTGAGGTCCAACACAACGATCCTGGGAGTTATGCGAGAACGATATACGATAGTGTTCTTGTTGTTTGGGGTTTATGGATTTCAGTATTATTAACATACACAGATCAATGATAGAACCAATAAAAAACCCTATAAAAAATAAAAAAAGGACAAAGCCTTATCAACCCTGAATATATTTGGTGAGGCAAGAAATCCTTTTGATGTAACCTAAAGAAACAGATGCAGGTTGTGAAATTAATGGACCAAAAGTGTTCTCTCTTTTTGTAAGGCACTGACCCTGATAAGCAATATCCAATTTTGTAAGCCTGGGTCGTTCTTGAGATGAGGTTGTTAATCTTGTAATATGTGTGTTGATATTTTCATATGTATACATGTTGGGAAAAATTAATTAGCACCATTTAGTTGGTAAAATGAAATGAGGAAAACAAGGTGTAACAGGGAAGAAGTTTCAGTTTTTAATTATCTGCTCTGTGTTAACACTCCTCAGAATCAACGCACTCCCGCTGATGTAAGCATTTTCCATGGTCAGGAGGTCTGTGATTTCCTGTGTGTTCTAAGCCTAGAGATGAATGTGAGTAAATGTTAAAGTTCTTGTATTTGGTTAAAAGTATTTTAAAAAGGTATCCACTATATTGTTGAAAGTGTGAAATACAATTGAAAACCCTTAACGCGGGAACCTTGAAATGTGGGATATAACATTCGCTAATGCGTATGTAAGGTATGGATGGTCACGGGAGTAAGACATCTAATAATGTGGCAGATGGTCCTGTAGATAGAGGTGGAATATTCATTGATCTCATTATTGGATTTCTGTGAATCACATAGGTTTTAAAAATTAACATTAGTCAATTAAGGAATTAGTGCAGGAAGAAAAAGAGGCCCAGATTTGGACCAATGATGACGATTGGTGGCGTATGAGTCACAGATGATGAATGTTACGTGTCTGAAACTCTGAGGTCCAACCAAAGAAAAAAGAAATACAGCCTGTTGCCTCTCTTGGAAGTGGTCCGATGGACCCATGTTCGGGCAAGAACAAGGACCGTGTCCTTGGTTCAGTTTCATGAATTTTGATTCTACTGGATCAATTCTTTCAAAGAAGAATCAATGTGCAAGTGTGATAAGATTAAGAGAGTGAGGCATGTCTGTTCTTAATACAATTTATTAACATTTATTGAAAATACTGGAGTTTATTAAGAAATATAAATGGGTTCAAGACTCACTTCTTCGGCTAAGGGGGATATAGACCGTAAATAACAGAAAATATTCTTATTCTTGGTCTGTGTCAAGTTCGATACTGCTTGTTCAGGGAAAATTAATAATGGCCCCAATGTGCTGTATTCCTACGTGACAGAAAAAATGAAGGTAAAATCTGTACGTCTACAGAGTGTCTCTCCGTCCTGTTCTGCTCTGTGCTCCTCAGAACAGATACACTCCAGCATCTGGAAGGACTTGCACGGTTACAGGTTGTCTGCTGCGTCTGTGCTTGGAGCATAGAGACCCGTGTGAGTAGTAGTCAGCGTTTTGTCTCCTTCAGCTAGTGCTTTTTTACAAATCTTCACTATATCATTAAGAAGTATGAAGAATAATCAAGTACGGGCAACTGTAGTCCAGTGACAACTGTGGAATTGATTATATTGACTAGAGGGTTGATTGTGCTGATTAATGCATTTACTAAAACGTTATAATTAATGAGAGTGATGCATGGATGTGGGAACGAGCCTAAGGACAGAAAAGAGGTATCAAGGCTCTTTTTGCATTTTTGTGACTAATAGCATCTTGGAATTATTATTAGTGAATTAATGAATTAGTCAATAAACAGTGTAACACTGAATGGAGAAAAAGAGGGACAATACTGGCTCGATGACCGCTGGTGGCACTATGAGTCATGTATGATGAAAACGTGCCTGGAACAGAAATGCAGTCTAGGCCACTGTCCTGTGTGAAGTGATCTCATAGACAGATACCATGAGTATAGAAAGATCCTGTTTTGGGTTCATGTTCATGCGTTCGATATTTTTATAATTGGATCAATGAGATGATCAGTATATAAATAAAGTATATGAATAAAGATTAAGGTCATAAAGCATTATCCAGTTATACAAATAAGTAGCGAGACAAGAAATACTATTAATATGTATTAAAAACACACCCCTGTCCATTAAGAGAAAACTGTACAAACAAAGATGTTGCCTCCCTGGCAAAGGACTGGGTAGGCATGGTAGGGTAACATGGGAGTGGTAAATAGTAATAAGCAGTGTTCATAGTCTATGTCATTGGCAAAGTCATTATTGTTCACTTATTAGAAGACACTTAATAAACAGTTCCCCCAATTGCACATTCTCTTAGTGACTGACTAGATGAGAGGTGGGGTGCAATGCAAGGCCAATGGAGAGAAGGTCTAAAGCTTTTTGTTTTCATCTGTTCTGCTCTATATGCCAAAGAATGGACTGATTCGAGCATTCTTCCATGATCGCAAGATCTATGGCTGTGTCTATGTGTTGGAAAATGGAGATCCATGTGAGTAATAGTCAGTGTTCTTGCCTCAGTTTTTTGGGTGGTTTGTTTAAGGGTACTCATTGTATTGTTAAAAAATGTGGGATGCCAGCCACGGCCCCCAACTGCAAATAATATGAGACATTGCATTTATTAATCCATATACAAAACATTGAGGTCGGTAATGAAAGAAATGAATTGCTGGGGGAGATGATTCTGTGGGCAGATGTTTCACATTAGTCCCCGCCAACCACACGCTAAGATAAAGTAAAAGGTTAAAATGAACATGGTGGTTAATCCATACATTCGACACCGAGGTCAGTTAGCAAAATGATGTCCTGTAGAAAATGATTTTATGTACAGATGTTAGGGATATTAAAGTCACTTTTCAAAACCTCATGGACATTTTTTATTATTAGGGAATTAATGAATTAATCTCTGAACAAAATTATGGTTCAGTGAAGAAAAAGGGCAAAATCTGGACCAACACCGATGACTAATAGCATAAAAGGCAAGGGTGAATCAGGCTTCTCAACAACTTTGTGATCCAGTGCAAAAAGAAAATCTAGTCTATTGCTTCTGTTACAGATGGTCCCATAAGCAGTTGTTAGAGCTGTCCCAGAATTTTATTCATGGGCTTTTGATTTCACAGATACTGATTGTCTATTAAAAGTTAAGCAGTGCCATAATAACTAAAAAACTGTATGGGTAAATGAAGGAGAAATGGGGCCAAACGTGGAGTAACTATAGTGCACATAATGAAATTAATATCATTACAAATTCATTTCAAGGAAATGGAAGTCCATTAAAAATATATTAAGGCGTTTAACCTCATCAGAAGGGATGTAGGGACAGATGTGTGTAGTTGTTGATATTCATGTTCTGTGATGTCTCTGGGTCACAGATGTTTTTGTTTTTGTTTTTTTCAGTTGAGAAATAGGGAAAAAAAAAGTTTACATAATGTAATCAACTACCTGTATTAAAGGGGGTCAAGCATGAACCCGTGACAAAACCGACTCATATAACAAGTTATGACCAATCTGGTCGGCTTCACTGTGTTCTGGTAATCATTCCACAATGTGTATGTAAACCACATGTCACTGTGTACACTTTGAATACATACAACTATATTTATCAATAATTTCTCAGTAAAGTTGCGCAAGAAATATGTAGTCCTTTGTCATTTATGATAGTGAGCAACTTGATGCAGTTTTTATTAATTAGGGTTATAATCTTGAGTTTGGACACAAGAGTGAACATTTTATCATATAAATTAATAAATAAGTTAATAAGTGAATGCAGTAAAAGGGGACAAAGCACATGGGTGGTGATGAATGATCCAGGAATTCTGCTCCTGTTTTGTCCCTCCCCAGACACACATCCCGACCCTCTTGAGTCAGGAGAATGGAACAGATACGTACACAATAGCATTTCTATTCTGGGCTCCTGGGAAGTTCCATAGCTTTCATTTTTTTTTAACCATTTTAATTTTTTTAAGTGACTAGTTGTCAGTTTTTTATGAGTTAGAGTGAATGAATGAATATTAAAGCTATTGATAAATACTGACACGCATGAATCAAATCAGAGAAGACCAGATATGGGCCTGTGATGGAGATTATGTGGCAAAGTTGATGAAGTAACCAATTTCAATACGATTTGCTTTAAAGGTTGGAGGATTTTATATGCACTTTCTTTTTTTTTTAAGATGTTATTTATTTATTTGACAGAGATCACAAGTAGGCAGAGAGAGAGGGGGAAGCAGGATCCCTGCTGAGCAGAGAGCCCGATGTGGGGCTTGATCCCAGGACCCTGAGATCATGACCTGAGCCGAAGGCAGAGGCTTAACCCACTGAGCCACCCAGGCGCCCCTATATTCACTTTCTTAAGTATCTAATTTTCCATGTTATGTTGGCACTACAGTTTATAAACGTTTTTCTGTGGAAAAGATCTAAGTTGCTAAATCAATGAAACAACTCATAGAAAGATGTCAGGTACAGTCTTTGGTTGGGGAGTGGATAGTGGGCTGGTGGTTGTACTTTCATCTTTCAGAAATGTACAAGTTAAATGAAAAAGTGTGGAGGTTCCTCAGAAGGTTAAAAATAGAGCTACTCTATGATTCAGCCATTGCACTACTAGGCATTTACCCAAAGATTACAGAAATGTTGATTCAGAGAGACACGTGCACCGTGATGTTTACAGCAGCAATGTCTACAATAGCTAAAATAGGGAAAGAGACCCAGTGTCCATCGACTGATGAATGGATAAAGAAGATGTGGTATATATATATACAATGGAATACTATGCAGCCATCAAAAGAAATGAAATCTTACCATTTGCAACAACATGGATGGAACTAGAGGGTATTATGTTTAGCCAAATAAGTCAATCAGAGAAAGACAACTATCATATGATCTCCCTGATATGAGGAAGTGGAGATGCAGCAGTGGTGGGGGTTAAGGGGGTAGGAAAAGAAAAAATGAAACAAGATGGGATCGGGAGGGAGACAAACCAAAAGAGACTCTAATGTTATAAAACAAACTGAGGGGGGTGGAGGGAGGGGGCTTGGGAGAGGGTGGTGGGGTTACATTATATGCTTAATTAAATAAAAATAAAATTAAGAAAAAAAAATTACACTGGAAAAAAAAAAGAATAGAAAATTGACACATATGTAAAACATTGAGTAAATGACATGTGGAAAGGAAGGGTAAGTGTAGATAAGGGCTTAATTTTCTCTATCCACTGCTCTGCCCTGTACTTCTCAGAATGGATGCGCTTGTCCTGATGGAAGCATCTTCCATGGTCGTGAACTCTGGGTCTGCATTGATGCATTGGGAACATACACACCAACGTGAGTAATAGTCAAAGGTCTTGGGTTGGGTTGGGTAGTTTGCTTAACATTTACTGCATCATTAGTGTGCATTAATAAACAACTTGGTCAACAAAGAGAAAGAGGACCACTCCTGGACCAATGATGATGACTGGTGGCGTACGAGTCATGGATGATGATGAGTAACGTGTGTCTGAAACTCTGAGGTCCAACGACACAGTTTGGTGCGTTCTCTTTGTTTGAAAAGATGCTATATATATATAGGCGGAACTCTAGAAGGCACGGAGATCTGGTTTTCGGTCTCTGTGTTTGTTCATGCATTTTCATCTGTGATGATAATTGGAGCATCGAAATGGTCACTAAACAAATACATATAAATACAGACAAATAAAGAGGAATACGGGAAAGCATGCTGTAATTATAACAATAGGGGCAGGGCGAGGAATAGTATTAATACATTTGAAAACAGTGTGAAGCCCAAAGACGAATACGTGGTTCCACTACTTAAATCTTTGGCTGAGGATATGACACAGGCAGATACTAATCGATGTTCCTTTTCTGGGTTGGGGAAAAGGTCTAAGTTGTTCATTTTCTTAGGAGAAAATGAATTCATAGAGTGACGCCTAATTAACGATCGCCTACATCCCTGAAAAGGATGAGCGGCAAGGATCAGGGAAGGCGGGGTTGCGGTTTGTTGACAGGCTCTCTGCTCTCTACTCCTCAGATCTGGCACGCTCAGGCTCACTATCGCGGTTCTCCCCTTGCTTCTGTGTCGTGGGAATGCAGCGAGCCGTGTGAGTAGTGGTCGGTGTCTTATCCTGGATGGAACGTTCCGCTCTGTTTGATTGAATTAATCAGTTTAATTAGGTGTTTTATACAATCCAGAAGTCCAAACATACCAAATCAAGTATCATTGTTGTGAACCGATCTTTGTTAACCCTTACGTGAAGCCCTAAGTGCAGTTAATGAAACAGTTGATCCTCAGGGGAAATGAGTGCATGGATGGGTGGTAGGGATATTCAAGGATCTTACTTGTGGTTTTTATTTTTTTGGCGACTTATGCCTATTTCTGTCTTAGGCGGTTAATCAGTAAACAGACGCAGATGACAATAGAAAAAAGAGCCAGTCCTGGGCAGTGATGGCAACTAAGGGTACAGGAGTCGTGTGTGTCCGGAACTCTGAGGGCCAGCACAAAACAAATCCATTCCTTGTTGCTGACATGGCCCTATGCAGATATCAGGATATACAAGGGTCTTCTTCTTTTGGTCTTGGTTTTTATTCACTTTATATATGCAGAAGAAAACTTCTGCGTATATAATCAGATCAGTGAAAACAGCAACAAACGTATTACAGATGAAGAGGATGGGAGTAAATCGTCCAATTATAAACATATGTGGGCAAGGTTCGGAGTACGATTGATCCGTACTGCAAACCCTGACAATTAAGGAATGTAAACGATAGAAGCGTGTTGCCTCTTTTGCTGAGCATGACATAGGCAGTAAGGTGTAGCCATCGATGTTCATATTCTTTGTCATTGGCCATGGTGACGTGATTTGATCCCTTAAGAGAAAATAAAATAGACACGATCACAACTTACTAATTGCCTACATGACTGAATAAATACAGTTGGAATTAAGGGTCAATGGAGAGAGTGTCTCATCCTTTTGTTGTTGCTGTTGTTCTGGCCTTCTGCCCTCCACAGAATGGAAGTATTCCAGTTCATTTAAAATCTTCCATGGCCAGGAGCTCCATGTGTTAGGAAGAGGGAGACCAGTGTGAGTAATAATCAGTGTTCTTCTTGGCTAGACTATTGTTGTATTTTTATGTATGTATGTATGTATTTTAAATTCAATTAGCCACATTATAGTACATCATTAGTTTTTGGTATAATGTTCTATGATTCATGAGTTGAGTATAACACCCAGTGCTTTTGTTTTAAAAAACATTTTTACTGTACTATTCATTCAAAAATGAATGAAATCTCTCACCATTTGGAATGACATGGATGGAGCTAGAGAATATTATGAATGTATTAGAGAATTAGAGAATATATTGGAGAATATTATGCTAAGTGAAATAAGTAGTACGAGGAAGACAAATACCATACGATTTCATTCGTGTGCAGTTTAAGAAATGAAACAAACACGGGGGAAAGAGAGAGAGAAGGGCAAACCAAGAAACCGACTCCTAACTTCCGAGAACAAACTGATGGTTACTAAGGGGAAGCCGGGGGGTAGGGGGCATGGTTGAACAGCGGATGGGCATTAAGGAGCACACTCGTGATGAGCACTGGGTGTTGTAGGCAAGTGTTGAATCACTGTATTGTGCACCCGGAACTAATACAACATTTCATGTTCACTAACTGGAGTTGAAATGAAAACTTAAAAAAAACTATTAAATATAATCAAAGAAGATGAGACATGCCAGTGTTAAATATGAGATTAATATGAAGCACCGTTGATTAATGCATATGTAAAATACTAAGTTGAGTTCATGAAAGAAATTAGGTCTCAGTGGAAATAGATTATCTATATGGATGTTAGAGCTACTAAAGAACCTTATTCTTTTTTGGTGTGTGTGTGATCTATGTGTATTTCTTCATTAATGAATTAAACGGTGAACAAATGTAGGTTGTCATGGAGAAAGAAAGCCAGTCCTGGACCACCAGTGATGATGGGTGAGACACGAGCCATGCATGATAGGGACATTTCTCTGGAGCTCCAAGGTTCAACACAAATGGAATCTGGTCCCGTCTGCTTTATGAAGGGAACCTATGAATGGATGTCAGGAATGTATAAGGATTTCATTCTTGGTCTTTGAGTTCATGCTTTAAAATACTATTATAAAAGTATCAATGGAAGAAAAACATGTATAAATGACTAAATATGGAGATAATGAAGCTTTGTTCATAAGCAAAATATATACCAAGGAAAAGGCATATAAGTGTAAAGGAATGGATAAAAAAAGGACCGAGGGACGCCTGGGTGGCTCAGTTGGTTAAGCGGCTGCCTTCGGCTCAGGTCATGATCCCAGCGTCCTGGGATCGAGTCCCACATCGGGCTCCTTGCTCGACAGGGAGCCTGCTTCTCCCTCTGCCTCTGCCTGCCTCTCTGTCTGCCTGGGCTTGCTTGCTCTCTCTCTAACAAATAAATAAAATCTTAAAAAAAAAAAGGACCGAGGGTATTTTGTATTTGACAAAGGGTGATTTAGACAGTGACAGGTAATAGTTACTGCTCTCAATTAGGAATCAATTTGAAGTTTATTTTATTCATGGAAACATAAATAAATATTACCAAAAATTAATAAGTGCCCAGCTGCCTATGCAAATGAATGATGGAAAATATAGAGATAATAACTCAATTTTTTATCATATTGTTTACTTGCATCACATTTTATCATTTCTTCAGAGGGCATGTGCTGATTTTATCATCCACGGTGATTAAGATTGTTATGTTATCTTTGTGTTAGAAAAGAGATCAAGGCAAATAATTGTCAAAGGCCCTACCGTGTTTTTGGTGATTTGTTTAGGCGTATTCACAATATCATTTAAAAGTAGTAAAGTAGTAAATAAAATAAAAAAGTTAACTATGGTCTGATGAGAAAGAAACACGATATGAAATATTAATGTTGACTCACTGATAATGTACAATATGGGGGTTGACTAGTGAAAGATGCAATCCATGTGGTACACGATTCTATAGAGAGAAGTTAGGCTTTTTCAAGGGGTTTTTTATGGCTTTTTAAAAAAATATATTTTATTTATTTATTTATTGGGCAGACGGAGATCACAAGTAGGCAGAGAGGCAGGCAGATTGAGAGAGAGGAGGAAGCAGGCTCCCCGCCGAGCAGAGAGCCCGATGCAGGACTCGATCTCAGGGCCCTGGGGTCATGACCTGAGCTGAAGGCAGAGGCTTAACCCACTGAGCCACTCAAGGGTTTTTTTGTGTGTGTGTGATTTTTCCAAATCATGTATTGATTTTTATTACCAATTAATTAGTAATTTAATTGTTAGAGATGTAGAAACAGATGAAGAAAAGGAGACCCAAACCTAGATCGATGGTGAAAACTGGTGGTGTGGGAATCCTCCGTGGTTGGGTGTTACACGCCTGTAACTCTGAGTCTGTGCAAAACAAAATCTGGCTTGTTTTCTGGTACAAATGACCCCATGGGTCAATGTAGAAATATACGAAGCTCATATTCTTTTTAAAAATTTTTTTACTAACACATAATGTATTATTAGCCCCAGGGGCACTGGTCTGTGAATCGCCAGGTTGACACACTTCACAGCACTCCCCATAGCACATACCCTCTCCAATGTCCATAACCCCACCACCCTCTCCCTACCCCTTCCTACATCCCCAGCAACCCTCAGTTTGTTTTGTGAGATTAAGAGTCTCTTACGGTTTGTCTCCCTCCTGATCCCCTCTTGTTCCAGTTGTTCCTTTCCTACCCCTCAGAGCCCCCACATTGCCTCTCAGCTTCCTTATATCAGGGAGATCTTATGATAGTTGTCTACAAAGCTCATGCTCTTATTCTGGGTTCATATCCTTAGATTTTTGCTTATGAAGGAATCAGGAATCAAAGCATTGAAAACATAAAAAACCAGATAAATAGGGTGAAGCATTGTCAGCTTGGAATATATGTGGTGACATACAAGAAGTGAGGAAGAATTCTCATTTTGCTTAAGAATTATATAAGCACTGATAGGAAGAGCTCTTATTACTGCTATTGATCAGCCTCAAGTTTAAGCTTTCCTTTAGATAAAAGAAAAAACACCACATTATGAAAGAGGAATGCATGCCTCTTGATGCATGAACACATGAAATGTAGTAAAGAA